>VZRZ01001142.1:602814-729126 GCA_013398175.1 Climacteris rufus
GTTTTCCTCCTTTCCCTGCTGTCGGAAGCGAAAATGGATTGGGGACTTCTCCTGCACTGTGCAGCCCTCACCTTCACCCTCGCCAGGGCTCTGCGGAGCGGTGAGTGTCACGGGGGGCTGCGGGGCCGGGCTCCGGCGCGGGGGGCGGGCGTGGGGCCCGGCGGCCCGTGGGACCGGCACCGACAGAAACCCGGCTGGGGGGAACTTTCTGCCGGAGGAAGGATGCGGCGCAGCCCTCGCCTGAGGATCGCTCGCCCTGGCATTGCCTTCCGACTTCATTTTCTGCTCTTTCGGGTTGTTGTATAAAGCAGGCTGCTCATTCTCACTAGATCAGGACGGCCAATTATCTTAATCATGTCTCGTCCCATAGGCAATTATGTCTCTCCTTCGATATCTGAAAGATAATGAACACTTTAAAGGGAAGGCTCTCCTCCGCCCTTTTTGTTTTCCAAAGCGTAAAATTTTAGATCATGCCTCTTACTAGCTGTGTACCTGCGAGTAGTCTTCGCACAGAGAACTCTCTAGAGTACCCCTTTCCCAAGTCTGCAGTTTACGTGCAACTTGCACTTTGCCAAGAGGGGAGCTGAGCTTCTCCTTCAAGGCTCAAGACTCCCTTCGAAGAGTAGCAATCCCATAACAAATGAGTGATGTCGCTAGTTTACAGTCAGGCAGCCCTTGAAAACACAACTAATTAAAAGCAGCGTGTTCCTCCTTCCTCGAACAATACCAGGGCACTGTGAATATTTCACTGCATGATGCATTTTAAAAGATGGTCTAATTGTGGGACTGCTTAACACTTAGCTCTTGCACATGAAACAGCTTGTGCGAGTCTTCCTTTCCTGACAAATCCTGAGCAATTATTATTAACTAATTATCAAATATTTACTTTTGCCTGACTGGATTTTCAATCAAAGTAATTAAAAGAAGAGAGCACCCTCCACTTACACTGGTATATTGTTTTAATAAGAGACCACAAGTGGAGTGTCAAGCAAGAGTATTAAAATTGCATGTTTTATGATGGAAGTTAATCTCTTTCCCAATATAATTTGAAGAGGCTGTTTAACCAGGACGAGCTGCCTCCTCCAGTGCCGTGGCACAGGAGTGAAGGTGCTAGAGGGGTGCACCAAGCCTGGTATGGGGATGCTCCAAGAGGTGCACTTTGCTCATGCCCCGTGCCCAGCTGAGGGGTGCGGGCAGCTGCCTCCCGCATAAACCCGTAGTGCCACTAGTCCTGTACATCTGAGGGGTGGAAGGTGGCCACCCCCCATGCTCTTGTTGCTCATTTCTGCCTGTTAAAAGAAGGGGAGGAGAGCGGGTTACTGGGCAGAAGCCTCCACCATGAGTAGTTAATGTGGTGGTCCTGCTGGAGTCACCAAGGCCATTAACCTCCTCTATAACCTACCAGACCTACTAATGCCATCTCCACCTACGTACAGTATTAGTGTCCATTAACCTTATTTGGAACAAATGGTCCAAAGTCATTAGAAACTGCTCTTCTTAATCAAGTGTGAGAGAGATTGCACAGAGCCAAGGAGTCTAGCAGACCGCATTATCTTATTACACTGTCACTTTCCCAGAAGTCACAGATTAAGGAGCGCTGGTGGTAGTGAGTCCACCTCAGTGTCCTCTGAAGTGACTCTGTCAAGTGACTAGAAGCAGCACTGCTTTATTTCAGGCATTTAACAGATGCCAGACTCTGCCATGTTGTTTGCAGGGCTGGAGTGGGCTTAATGAGACAGGATCACTTTCCAAGTGTGCTTACACAGGGAGGAAAAGGCAAGATTCCCTGAGAGCCCCAGACAGAGGATTAGCAAGATCACCAGTGACAGCTTTTGAGCTTTAAGCTGCAATGCCTTTTGTTCTGGTCAGAGGAAAACAGCCTGTTTTGCAAAGGCACAGCGGAAATATAATAAGATAGCCTTTCCCAACAACATGCTTAGCAGTATCTGGGTCTTGACCATACAGCTGAGTACATATCAACCCCTTCTCTCCTAATTTATGGCAAATAATTTCTATAAAGAGTGTTGCTTTATGCATTTTTGATGTGCGCTTCCTCATTCGTTTCCATTTGACCTGTTTTTCCTACAATAAAATCCTGTATATTTATAAATTCATGCTGAGAGCAAGGATTGCCATTTTGCTTTCACAGGGAATGTATTAGATAGTGCACTGCAGCTTGTATATACCATTATTGGGATGTAGTGATATATAGTCTTGCTTTTTAGGGGGACATTCTTTTTCTCCATAGTTTACTGTCATTTTTATTGCTCAAAATTAAACAACCATGTGTAGAGAAAGTTTTTCTTCCCTAAAGGTCTACAGAAAGAAATCTATAATAGTAAAAAAAAGTGATAACACAAACCTGCCCTGGACAGTGAAGTGAGTGACCATGTAGATTGGAATTCTTGTCTTGTTTCTTATTTTTCCTATACACCTTAAAATGTAATCCTGACAGGGCTGACCAAAGTAGCAAGATGCAGCATACTACATTTCACAGTCACGCTTGGTGACTGTACAAACTTTTGCAACTATTTTGCTTTTAGAAATAAATCTGTGTTGTTGTTCCGGGGAGGGAGGAAGGAATGAAGGGAAGAGGAAGGGATGTTGTTCTGCTCTATTGCTTTGATGCAGTCTCCAAGCATGAACAAACTTCCTTGAAAGAATAAATAGTGGATGATTTCTGCTTCACTAGAGCTACTTTGTTCTCTGCTACCCTAGGTTTGAAGAGCACAGATAGTTTCAACCTGCCTAGATTTATGGACTGATAAAACAAAGGGAGGGTCCCCTGCAAATGAGCTTGGATCCACCAAGACAATCCCAGTGGTCAGTGACACAGAGCAGGCTTATCCCACAGCTGGTCAGGGGGTCAAATGGCATCCCTTAACATCTCCTCCTTTAAGCTTCTCTTAAAACTTCATACTTAAGAAGATTATAGTTTTTGGAGTTACTTGTTTCCCAGGTACTCTTCTAAGCCAACATTAGCGCTGTTGTGAGGGTGCAAGGTTTCAACATTGTAAGGGGCACTGTTGGAGTGGAGGGCTTTTTAAAAGGATAGTGCTTAGAAATGGGGTGCCTTCTGCTACCTGTTGCCTGTCCAGCCACTGGATTTAAGAATGGGGACGGAGAGAGAGTCCTCTTCCCTTCCGTAGAATGTAGCAGAGATGCCTTTAGAAGCAGAAGGGTGCAGCATAAATTTGCCTGAAGGCGGCTGCGGTCCCGTAGCATTCCCACGTCACTCGGCTGGGTCCGCTGCTTGCCGGGGGCACTGAGGCCAGCCCATCTGTTTGCTTCCCCCGCAGATAAGTGCGGCGACACCATCAAAATTTTAAGCCCCGGGTACCTCACGTCTCCCGGCTACCCGCAGTCGTACCACCCCAGCCAGAAGTGCGAGTGGCTGATCCAGGCGCCGGAGCCGTACCAGCGCATCATGATCAACTTCAACCCGCACTTCGACCTGGAGGACCGCGACTGCAAGTGAGTGCTGCGCCACCTGCCGGCCGCCCGCGGGCCAGCGCGGCCGCGTCTGTGCGCGCCGGTTCCGAGCAGCTGCGCGGCTGTGGGGGGCTTGGGGCTGCCTGTGAGCCGGCCCTGTGCGAAAGAGCTGCGCGGCTGTGGGGGGCTTGGGGCNGGCTTGGGGCTGCCTCTGAGCCGGCCCTGTGCGAAAGAGCTGCGCGGCTGTGGGGGGCTTGGGGTGCCTGTGAGCCGGCCCTGTGCGAAAGAGCTGTGAGGCTGTGGGGGGCTTGGGGTGCCTCTGAGCCGGCCCTGTGCGAAAGAGCTGTGCTGCTCTCGGGGGCTTGGGGCTGCCTCTGAGCCGGCCCTGTTCGAAAGAGCTGCGCGGCTCTCGGGGGCTTGGGGTGCCTCTGAGCCGCCCCTGTGCGAAAGAGCTGTGCGGCTGTGGGGGGCTTGGGGCTGCCTCTGAGCCGCGCCCGCCCTGTGCGCTGCGAGCGGGTGGCGCGGGTGATGCGCGGAGTGGGGGTGCGGTCGTGGTGAGGCACCGTGTGTTGGCCCGCTTGCTTTTGTGAGTGAGTCTCTGGAGTTTGAAACGGGAGTTCCTTTTCTTTTTGTACCCCCACAACTCCAAGCAGCCCGTGGAAGAAACAGGCCACTTATAAATTGCCAAATCTTCTCAGCGCATAGTTAGTCTGGCATTTAGTCTCACCCTTTAAGGGGCAGTGGACTGGAGGACTGACAGTCATATTTCCTCCCTTCTCCCTTTGCCGCTGATTTATAGCAGTAGTTCTTCTTTCCCCTCGTCCTGCTTTCCCGTGGTGCCCCGTGAGGAGGAAGGAGGGAGCTGAGGCTCCCTTTGTCCCCTGTCCTCGCATTCCCTTTGACCGCCTGTTCTAAAAGTGAGAAGGGGAATCGGAACCTCCCAGAAGCTGTTCTCCGCTTTTCCCCAAATCTGTAAATCCCACAGCTTGCACAAGGCAACACATGGTCAGATCATTCCCCTCCTCAACATGCCCTCTGAATTCAGTCTGCTTGTTTCATGAAGAAAATATTTTAGTGATTCATTATTTAAATATTTCTTGAGTATCATAGTTATTTAAATATTTCTTGTGTGTCATAGTTTTTTGTCCCCTTCTGATAACTGAAAGAGAGCTGCTGTTCATTAATGCTACCAGTCAAGATTTTCTGTGCATGTCAGAAAGATTAAACTTAATAGCAAGTGGTGTTTGGCATTTCATGGGAGTACTCAGGATTTTACAGGAATTGATCTCATAAAATGATGCTCAGCTCATCAGGAGTGGTTGTGATAGACAATGAGATTAGAGTGTCGGACTTAGAGGGCAACTGTACTCAAGCACTTAATTTTCATTGTGCATGTCTTTGGTCCTATTATTTAATGAATTAATTACTTAGATCACAATTATTATTTTCTCTTAAAATGAAGTTTTTAATGATGCAGTGTGATACTTAGTTGCTTTTTTTTTGTATTTTTTAACCACTTATAGATCAGCATTTCAGTGCCATAGTTGAGTGATAATGCAGGAAAACCCTGTGCTCATAAAACTAAACTGACTCTTTGCGAAAATGAGTTTTTGCTGTGGTGTTGGAGCTACAGCTCGTATTCACACCATATGTTCACACACTGACTTCCCATTCTTTAATTTTTAATGTCTTGTACTCAGTCAATGATTCACTTCCCTGTGTCTTCTTTTGCTTTCATTCTGTGGAATGCTGCTAATGCTTTAAAATATTTGTCAATCTTGGTCTCTGAGATAGAAATTAAGAAATTAAATCAAGCATATTCCAATGTCAAATCCTTTTTCTCCCTTGCTAGAATGCATGTTTTTCCAACTCTGTAAAACCAACATGGTCTTTGGCAGCAGTAAAATGGTGTGCAGCATACAATTATTTGAAGAACAAGTAATCTTTGTGGCACAGTGTTGTGCTAAACAGTGCTAGACTGAGCTGAACTGGGTCCAGGGAAAGGATTGACTCCCTCCTTCTGTTGCTTCCTTCTCAGTGTTCATTGTCCACTCTCCCCCTGCATTATTTCTTCCCCTGAAACGAAGCCCAAAGCAGTAATGCGATGGTAGTGGGTGGAAGGAAGTCTCCCAACAGGGTTGTTCGCATTGTCTTTGCAGTGTGCGGTGGTGATGACTTTACCATTATTTTGTCTATGCTGAAACACTAATTTTCTAGGCCGTGCTAAATTACTCAGCTGCGCCTTCATTTATGTTGAAAATTGCTCTTTTTAGCTTGAGAGGGATTGTATTTGTGCAAAAACAAAACCAAAAAAATCCCCAAAAAAACAAACTTAGTACCAGAACAACAAAATTATTTCAGCAACAGGAATTTGTCAGCAATCTCTGTGGTTTAAAATTTCAGCATCTACTTACAAAATTCACATTCCTTGTGCAGATTATTGGATGCAACAGGAGATTAATGCAATAAACATATCACAACATTTTTTGGTTTTACAGCTAAGTACATTTTGCTCTTCTAATATGCTTAGCTTATTCGAAACTCAGTCTGTAATCTAGGAATGTGTAATTTAGGTTACAATCTAGTTTATTGAAAGGTTTAGCACTGGAAATTAATAACCACTTAAATATGAAATGCAGATAGAAAATGAGAGATAAGGGAATTCATGTCTGGGAACAAAAAATGTCCCATACAATTAGAGTAGACTAGAGAAGATTAGCTTGCTGGCCTAGCTCCCAAAATCCTCTTTATAATGCCGTTCATTGCATCTTGGACCTTAGTTAGCATTGAAAACAACTTTAATAACAAGGACCCCCTGAGCCCAGGAAGGGAGACACTGTGACTTTGTAAGGGTTGCGTTCTTGTTCCATAATGCCAGCAAGAAAATCAAGAGACTTCACCTAACTTCAAAAAATATTTCTCTATATAGAGGACTAGATGTATTGAAATGTAAAACTGGTGAAAGGTTGATTCTCTGAGGAGAATCAAAAGCAGCACATTTAAGCATTAGCTGTACTGAAGCTGTTCCCAGCTATTCTCTATGTATGTTAGGATTTGAAATTAATTTAAGAATATGCCCTTGATTTACCTACTTATTATGCTATGCTTTAATGAATAAGTATTTCTCAAACAACTGCTAATAAAATTCATATATGTATGTTTTTCTGACAATCAGAACCATTTGAGTTGTTTTAAATTTCAAGTAAACATGGTGAAAATTCCTGTTTCTCTGGAGGCATTCCAAAGGACTCAATTTTCACAGTTTTGAAGAATAAAGATATGCAAATAATTAAAAATATGTCCACACAAGCTAAGTTCATCTAATAAAAAATCTTCTAGACAGAACTACTGTACCAGCATCATAAAAACACTGGGTTTTGACAGGAAGTACACAAACATGTCAACCACAGATTGTTATCAAGGACATTTATAACGAAAAAACAGTTTCTTTTTAACATATAGCTCCTAATGAGTGTCATGTTTCCTCTTCAGGAGACCAAGAAACAGAAATTGTGGTTGTACATTAAGAGAAAAGTAGTTTTGTTTGCCATTTTGCCTTTTCTCAAGCAAGCCCCAATAATAACCATGCATTTTTGGAGTCAGGAACATGGTTAAAATGAATAGAAGAGACAAAACATATGGCCACATATTAGTTAAAATGCTCCAGTGTTTGTTGCATGTGGTAAATGCTTTTCAGCACTTAGTTCAAGCTGTACAAGTCTCGTGTTGCTGAAATAGCCTACTGTGTAAATGTAGCCATCTTGAATCTAGTAAAACTTTGTCACTGATACAGTACTTTGAATTTATGGAACTTTTCCGGTTTCCCAGCAATGCACACTATCAGCATGATAATTTATAATGGTTTGTGACAAATGTTGCTGAGCAAAGAGGTGTGTGGTTACATTCAGATCAGATGTCATTATCTAGGGAGCAATAAAAATTTCACAGACACTAGGTTAAAAACATTAAGAAAATGAATGTGAAGCTTCAGAAGAAAAGGGCTTAAGAAAGGTGGAGGGTTGGGCAGAGAAAGCCCAATAGTGGTTTCCTTACTGACAAATTATTAACTTTGTTTCGAGACTTGACTGTATTGTTTTACAAGATTTTCATAGATATGCCACAGAGCACTATTCTTTTAATGGCCATCATTTATAGATATAGAAAATAAATATCATCCTTGCTTAACATTTGTGGATTATATATAACAATGCTGTCAAATCACTCAGAATGGAATAATTGCCCATTTTGGAAACATTCAAGTTGTAGGAGAGATGTCATAGATAACTACTCTTCATCTTGCATTTACTAGGGATTAGTTACATGGATGAGATTAGAGCTGTACAGAAATTGCAGCCAGTTATAGAATACAGAACAAAAAAATACCTATGTTTGTTTATACAGAAGAAAATGGCTCCTCCAGATCCATAAGTAAGGAAGAAAGCATAGGTATTCAGACCTACAGAGTGAAGTATAGCTCCAGCCAACTCCCATAGACCTTAATGATGTTAGAAATTCATCCATCCATTTTATTTCTAAATAATGTCAATGGATTTATGCTACAAATCTGTAGGTATAACAAACTCAGGCTGGTAAAATAAACAGGAGCAACCAAAATCATGGCTCAGCCTTTCTTTAGTTTCTGCATAGTTTAAGCTTTGAATTGCTTTTGTCTAAAGCCTGGTTCCTATTCTTGTATGCAGTGAGGTCTGCTTTGTGCAGGCTTTGTGCCTTGCGTTTGTTCCTTTTGTGCAGGGGCGGTTCAAGCCCTTTGGGTTGAGTCGATGGCACAGAGTGCCCATGTCCTGCCTGCCTGCCTAGAGAACCACCCAGGAAGGATCCTGCTGGGCTGCCCCTTGAGTCTGTCAGGAGGGTCCTGCTTCCTGACTGCCCCGAGGTGCAGCTGCTGCCTGGACTGTCCTGAACTGCTCCCACAAACTGCCTCAAGGACATCTCGGGTGTAATGGGGGGTCTGGGCCCAGTGCAGCCCCACTGCCTGTGGAAGCAGTGGGAACTTTGCCTCCACTCCCACAGAGCTGTCTCCCCGTGATGACCGTGGGGAAGGATGCAGTGCAGGCCCCATAGGATGGTTAATGACGGTATCAGTTGTTTGGATAGCAACTGTCAGTCCCAGCTTCCTACTTCCCTGTGCCCCTCTGCCATGGGGCTCGGCAGGCAGAGGGTGCCTGCTGCTGACGAGGCAGGGCGGGCAGCAGAGCCGCATAGGAACAGAGTCATTCTGGCCTGGAAGGCTGAGGCTGTGTTTGCCCCCAGCTGAGCAGAGAGGTCTCAAGGAGCCAAGGTCTCTGAGCTTTCCTACAGAAATATGGCTTTAGCGGTCTGGCCCCATCAACCCCATCAGCTAAGCATGAGCACTGGCCTTTTAGTGGATTTCAGAAGAATGAGGTATCCAGGAGAGGTGGAAATGCCCCCTCCTCACTGCTGAGAGGACTTGCAAGGATGCCCACACTCCCCTGCTCTGATCTGGATTAACTAATTCACCCAGCCCACACATCTGGAGTCACCCTACCATGGACTGCACTGCCTGGACAGAGGTGGGCAGTGGCCTGAGCATCTGTCTGTTGAAGCCAGAGCGGGATGTGGGCACTGACACTCTGGGAAGGCCATACGTGGGCTGAAGAGGCAGCATCTCATCCCTTTTGTCTCTCTCAAAAATCTGTCCTTCAAGAGCTGTTTGGGGTTACCAATAGATTAATTGGAAGTACTAAAGGGATGAAAGGGACCATCTTTCATTCTATTCCTGAAAGAAGAAACAAGTGTTTTTGGCATAGGTTGAGATGAGTTGTTTTAGTAGGTTTGGGGACCATGTGATATCTCATGTTTCTGGGTGCTCTTTGAGGGAATTTCTCTGCTTTATGTAAAGCACATGTAAGGCTTTCTCAAGAAGCACTCAGATAGACCCAGACAACCCTTCTGGTGACCACTGCTGTTTGGTACCCTTTGTAAGGCTGCAGTAAACCATGTCGAGGAAAGGAATCAGCCCAGAGCCTGGGCAGGATCAGGGAAGCAGAAAACACTTGCTTTACCCCAAAATTTGTTCCTTAACTTAAAGATTCTGGATTATGAAAGTAGGTATAATGTTCTCTTTGCCACAAGATTCAGCATGTATTTACACACACATCAGATGCTTATCTCTAAAGATAAAAATATTGATATTTTATTGGACTTTAGGGACTGAATAAGAAAGACATTGGAAATTATATTGTTTTTCTGATTATACAGTGTACTAAAATGATTCCTTTGGTTTCTATCTGTTACCGGGCTGCCTGTTATTAGCTGCTTATCTCGGCTTAGACGCAGAACAGAGGAGACGGAGTCAGAGTGTTCTCGTGTTCAGAGCAAAGGGCGGAAGGGGGGGAACCCACCTTCGTTTAATTCTTATATACACTTTTTGAAATCACAGATCATTGGAGAAAGTTAACACTTCCGTCTTTAACTATATTGGTTACAAGAAATGTCCATCAAAAGGATCTGTGTCCATGGGAAAGGAATGTAAAAAGATAATTTTTACAGCAACATAGCTATGTTTACAGAATCTCGTCCTTGAAACTGTCTAACAGAGAGAGCTAGCTATTTTTAGCAGTAAAAATGGGCAACATCTATCCAAGCAGTTAACTCTTGTGAAAGTTCCATTGTCAAACTCTTTAACACTTTCTTCTTTTAGAGTAGTGGTTTGAGTTTGAGTTTTCTCAGGAAAAGGTATTAGGAAATCGATGACCAAACTGCCTGGTCATAGCTAGAGGGTCTGGGCTGGCCTGTGTTCAGGGCTGAGGGGTTGGATGCAGAGCCCAGTGTTGCACCCTGTGTATGGGTGAATTCCCTGGTGCAGGAGAGTCTTGACGTGGGTCTCTGTACAGTAGCACAATAAAACTATAAAACCAGTCATATACAAATGTTTCTATTAATCTGAACAGTTAAGTGAACTGTGAAGAGAATTCTGTCTAGATGTGCTACAACCAGATGCTCTTCGGACAGGAAAAATTTGAGGGACAAATATGGATTCCCTTAAGCCTAATCCTTCATCCTTTCTGTGGACAGAGATAAACAAATTCAGAACAGAGGTCTAAGTCCTTTCTAAATTAAAACCCAGAGTTGTTGGCATTGGCTCCATGAAACTCCCAATAAGTTTTCAGTCAACCCCACACTGCTCTTCTCTCTATCCTCCTTTCCTGCGCTGATCTAATCAAAACAAAAACTTATGTGTTTCTGTTAGTTTCTTAATTAGTTTCTTAATTATAGTTTATTGCAAGCTATAACATTGGATCATAATTTGATAATTATGATATAGGAACTTTTATACAGATGATGTGAAACCAAATTAAATTATTTTCTTTTGTAGTATTTCCAAACAATGAAATTATGTCTGAAAACTGAATATACGTGCAGTCACATGTATATATCTAGACTTATATATCACACTAAAGTGCTTGGATATAGGCATATGTTACATGCACCTCTTTAGAACAGTGCATATATACACATATTTATTTCTATGTTATAGATTTCTTAGTTTATGTAGAAGTTCCTAAAGTAAATCTACTAATTAAAGCGCTAATACCCATTTTAAGGCTGATAATTAGGTATAAAGAGAAAAAGAGACAGGATTAGTGTTCAGATCATGTTCCAAATGCCTCTTAATTGGGTGTTTGTAATCAATCCTGATTGCAAGAGGCAGTGGTTTGGCAAAATAAAGAATGAAAAAGGCTTAGCCCTACTATTTTCTTGTTAGTTGACTTGGCCATAGTATTTTAGGACAGGATCCAGTGTCAGACAAGGTAATTTTGTCAGCCTTAACAATCCTCATAAAACATTAAAAAATCTTTTCTAATGATATTTTTTTTAAGACAAAAACTCTCTCAAGCTAGAGAGTTATTTTTATCCAGAATCTTAAAAATTGTTTTCAAGTGAACCACAGGAAAGACTTTGTTCTCCTGGCCTCTATCCACCACTGACTTTGAAATCATGTCTGAGTTCACTGTGGGTTTTTCATTGCATTGACCTTGGTACTTTTCTCACCAAGCCACAGTTTTCCATCATAAAACCACACAGCTTGGTATAATGATTATTTCTTTATCCTGAGTAACCAAACAATTTTTTAAACAGGGTGACAGATTTCCCTCTTGCACTGTGGGAAACAAGCACCTGGCCATTTCCAAATAGACTTTTAATGAACTTCCTGAAGGAGATTTGAGAGAAGTTTAATAAGTCACCTGCCAACTTTTTGGGAGCATAGGTCATTTGCTTTTCTGTAGGAATTCACAAAAATGTGAGAATAACCCCCTTCCCAAGTCCTAAACTTCCATGGAGGAAATTGATTTTCATGGGCAATATCAAAGGTTTTTAAAAATGTAACCTCAGAAATCAAATTTCTGATTGTTTCTCACACATAAGGTACTGTGAAACTGTGATCCACAGAGCTGGTTATGAACTGGGTGAACTTTATAATAATTTATTTAAACAGGAACAGATTGTGCCTATTTAGACTCATCTTGCAGGTTAATATCATTACAAGTATTTTACGTAATGCTATAAAATGAAGAATTTAGATGGCTCAAAAGAACCAATGAGAAAATATCTCCATATGTGGAAGAGACACCCATTTAATGTGATGATTTCTTCCAGAAGAAACTATGCACATCCCAGAAGTGCAATAACCAGCTGTTGTTCAGGAGAAGCTGGGCAGTTGTCTGCTGCCTTCTAAGCTGACGCAGAGTTGCAGCAGCCACATGTCCCGTGCCTCCCCTAAATACTGGTGGGCTGAGCCTCACACGGAGTGAGAGCCTGGGTTAATCCCTTCCTTACACTCCCAGCCCTTGGACTCCATTGCACATTTGTGCTCTGGGCTGCTCTGTGCCCCCATGTGAAGACAAAGCCCATCAGAACTGTGGGGTGGGAGTGGGGCTGGAACACCCCACTGCAGGTGGGGCGGGACTGACCTTGCAGCTCAGCCCTGTGCTGGGGCCATGCCATTCTTTGAAAAGAAGACACAGGTCTTCTTTACCTAATTTTTTTTTTTGTTGTTACACCACTTCTTATTAAATTGGAAGTTGGTAACCTAGAGAAAACTAGAGGTCTGTTCACACCCGAGTGATTATTCTGCCTCAAGCTTTGAGAAATGCTCCCTCACAGCCAAAGCTTTGCTCATTCACATAAACAGTCACACTGAAGTCAATTAAAACAACAGACTCACTTGAGCAAGGCTAATAAGTAGGACATACATTTCTGGCACTACACAAATTAATAATTGCTTTTTGTAATAATGGTTTTCAGATGTTTGCAGAGCAATTTGTAATACAGTAGAAGATTCAGCTTCATACATTTTTGTCTTCTCAATTTATGAATCACCATATATAGGTTATCATTCTTCTCCAGCTCTTAGCTCTTAATAGTGAAGAGTTTGGGACAAGTTGCTAAGTGCATGAGTGAGAATCAAAGTTTGCCTTGTTGTAGGATTTTGTGCCAACCTGTCACTAAGCCAGACAACTTCTACTGACCTTCTTCTGATGTATTCATCTGCAACAAGGAAAGCAGATCAGCAATTTAGAAAAGGTTTAGCTGGATCACCATGCAGAAACGTAGGCTATGCTGCCTATTTCCATAGTGATCACACCACTTTGCCAGATGCAAAATGAGAGGCTTACATTCCTCATGCTAAAAGCCCTTCTTAGAGGAAATCCTAGGCTGTCGCTTCATTTGAGTAGCTTTAGCTAAGTCTAGAAAAATATGCAAAGGTAGCTCTTAAATAAAACTCTCCTTTTTTTGTTTCACAGCCATCTCCATAATCTGTTTTGGAGACAGAGACATAAGATATATTAACATGGAAGGCATATGTTCTGATTGCTGAGTGTTTTTTGACATTCCCAGAAAACCCCTGAGACTTTGTGTCACAGTTCTGTAAACTGTATCTATTTGTATATTCATATCTGGGCTTAAATCCAAAACTTCTTTATATGCATTACAGCCGACAGTTTAGGTTCATCTCCTTGTATTCCAGATGGCAAGCAGTTAAATCAGGTACACATTTTAACCACTCCATGTAGTCTAATGCTCTAATGCATTTCAAAATTTTTCCAGTGTGTTTTAATAGCACATGGACTATATAATGTAGGTATATAAAATAGATACAGGACTACACTGAGCTGTGAAACAAGTGCAGACAGCTCCACTGATGCCAGTAGAGCTGCACCTGCTAATAGCTCAAACACAAAATACCATAAGTATATTGTATTATATTCCTTACTGGTTTCCATTTTCCTTTATTCTCCACAGCTATACTAGATGATGGCCTTCCAACAGTATAATAGTCATCTTTATCTCATTTCTCTGACATAATTTTCAAGCTCCTTCTTACTGTTGAACAGTGTGGCTAATAGTGCCCAAATTGCTTCTCATTCTTCTCATTATAGTATGTCATTATTCAAGAAACCAGTGCTCTTCATCCTTTCCCACACAAATAGCTCTCCCCCAAACTAAACTTAAAACTTACTTTCAAGAGCCAGGCAATTAGATTCCTTCTATTGGATATTACATTTATACTTCACACATTTTTACACTTTTAAACTAACTGCACCTGTGTACTCCTTCAGATTTGAATCTATGTTTTCTAAGCCTATTATTCATGCACTGATTTTTGTACCAATTTAATGAGTTCTATTAAGATTTTGTTTGTCTATTGCTAAAACAACTCTGCATACACTGTAGGGTATGTATACTGTAGTATAAAGATGTCTTATTGCAGCATAAACCTTGCTAATGTCAGCAGTTTGTAGCAAGCACTGTACTGCTTGATCTATAAAGGTTTCTAAACTGGTTTAATTATAATGCCTGTAAAAACAACGTATAAACCTACTTCTGTGTGACATAACTAATAACAAATGCTAGGAGAGGATTTTGGATACTGTGTTAGCTAAATTGGTCGGCAAAAATTAGTTGGATTGCCTTACTGATTTTAAGTTACAAATTGCAATATAGATGTATATGTAGATGTGCATATTGAGGGACTTCCTGACATGTCCATTTTCTCCCAGCTTCAAACAAAAGCTTAGCCAAAGTGTCTAAGCTAAGCAGTTCCTCTGCCTGCTGTAACTTACGCTTTCCAGGAAGGTTTTTTTTGAACTTGAGTTACTAGGCAGCTGCATAAATTACTGTGGTGTGACCTTCAAGCACCTCACTTACTCCATGGAAATTATCTATATGCACACTCTCACCCTGTGATCTTCTATATGACATGCAAGTTTCTTAGTTATTCCTCCCCCACACCTGAAATTACAAAGTAGAAACATACTCATAGGTGTAACCACAGCTCATGTGACGCTCTGAAATCAAACTCTGAGTACTCTGAAAATAAGTATCTGTTCACCAGGTAGCTTTTACACGTCCCCATATGCTCTGCATAGAAAATACATCCTTCCTTTCCACAACCCAGTTTCAGCTCTTTTTCATCTGAAAGATACCAGATAATTTGGATTTAAATATGTAAAGAAAGAAAGCTGTTTTTCATGGGCCATATTCTTAATTTGTTTGAAGATCATTATACTGAAGTTAGTGGAGCCCCAGTGATTTATATAAACTGAGTGAGAAACTGACTTTACATTTCTACAGTTCCCTAGAAATTCTTAGAAGAAAAGTCAGTATTGTAGCTGGACAAATATTAACTCAGAGTGAAGTCAGTTAAAGTTTTGCCATTCAGCAGGATTGGACTTTAATACTTACACAGAATGGGTAGGAGCTTTTAAAAGTAGATGGAAAAAAAACCAAAGTAATTCTGTATGTGTACAAAACTCTCTTACCACTAACATCTTTAAAGAAAAACACAGCATTGGTTACTGTGGTACTGTGGCTGCTTATAGTGCTAATTCTCTCCTACTGCTTGATCTTGGGACAGTCAATCATCATCTTTCTGCTTTCATTTCCTTAGAAAGCATAGTATTTCTCTGGTTTTCAAATATCTGAGGATGTGCTTATTAGTGTTTGCAAAATCCTTGGAGACTGCTGGGTGGAAATGTAGAGCACTATAGTAGTAATTTGCCATTGTTTTCTACTGTTCATCTTCTAGCTGTTAAATTTTTTTAACAATATACTGCATGTAAAAATGCATGTGGCAATTTTTTGACTTTCAGAGAGAAGTGTTATCCAAACAGAAATAAAGAATAGGTCTCATGCTCACAAGAGACACATTATCCATGACGAGAAGAATCTATAACAGACATGGCACTAACTCAAAACTATGCACCAAACAGCATCCAAATGCAAGCAATTTCAGATGTGTGCATATTGCCAGTACAAAACCAGGCCATTCTGCAAATGCAGAGTCCCCCAAGGAGCAGTGAACCTCGCAGCATCAGCACTAATGGCTGTCTTCTCATGTGCAGCGAAGGAAAGCAGCACTTTAGAGCTGCCTTGGGCAGCTGTTAAGTTATTCATTCTTAACTTACTTCTATAAAGCTGTTATTGGGTGGAAGCAGATGACACAAAAGATTTTGGACCTGTTCTGTCTGCTGCGGGGGGAGCATTCCCAATTCTTGCATGTCGAGTGAAATTCTGACTTTGTCCAAGTCAATGGCAAAATTTCTCCCTGATCTTGCTTGGACTGAAAAAAATTATTTTAGGCCCCTGAAAACCCTTTCTTGTGTTGCCTGAAAAGGCTAGCCCAAAAACTGAGACTAGTCAGGAGTAGGGAAATAAAAGGTGGGTATTTATTCCAAAGGCCTTCAAAGGTACATTTGGGCAGACAAAGTCCCCTTGGGGCATCACCCAAAATAGACAACAAGTCACGAGTTCTCCACACCTTTATAGGTTTGGTCCATTTGCATATCAGCATAAATTCACCAATTAAAACTTTGCAATTTCCCCCTAGCTCACTTAGCTTGCCACCCCTCCCCCCCCCGCCCCCAGAAGCTTGGGCCTGGGCAGTCTGTGTGTCCTTGAAGCGTGAGTCCAGAGAGGCACTGTTATGTCTACAGAGAACAGCAGCTAACTGGCTATAAAGCATACACACCAGGCAATACAGAATTTGAAAAATATAAGGGTTAAAACCTAAGGCAACACTTGAAGAGCACTTTTGTGGTGCCAGTGTTTCTTGTAGGATTTTTGTCAGTTTGGACATTATTTTCCTTCCAGTGCACACAATTCAAAGACATTTGTACTGCTAAAACAATAATGAAATAAAATTAAAAAATAACCAACCACAAACAAAACCAAAAAGCACCCCACAACCATTTTCTGTTGTTAGAGCACATGTAATGCATGATGTACTGTGCTGGGTCATCTGCCTTGTTTCTTAACCTCCCTTTAGAACATTTCAGGCTGCTTTATGGTTTGCTTGTTCCACCTGATGCCTTGTCCTTCCCTATTTCCTCTCTATAGATCATATGAAAACTCACATTCTTCTCAGTAAAACACAGTTTTCTTTCTCAATATTGTCCACTCCAACTCCTGGACATCTGAAGTCAGGCTTTAAAAAATCATGAAACTTTATAAAAATCCTTGTATCTCAAAAATTACTGTTGGTTTCTGTTTCATTTTTTGTCAAGTCTATTTTGGGGGATTTCCTCTGCCCTAAATGAGAAGTTTGGCAATACCATCAACTGCTGATGCTTTAAAATATGCAACTAAATTTCATGCTACTCATGCTAAAAATAATGAGAGACAGTAATATTAGAGTCTTGCTAAAGTCACAACTTCCTGATGTTGTTTCGATTCTCAGTCACAGCCCTGAAACTCCCACCGAAGGGAATACTTATAGAAGAAAAGCAGAATCAAAAGGAAATGAAAGTACTAATTTATATTGATTTCATTGCATGACTATGTTCCTTCACCTCTCACTCTAAGATCAAAATTTTCAGAAATCAAAATTCATCCCAGAAAAAATATACCTCTGAGTTTTTACCATCCTTTTCTCTGAGAACACATAAAACAACATGAGGAGTCCAGTCGTTATGGTGGCTATATATTTGCTTGGCTTCAAAGCTAGGTTACACCAATGAGAAAAAATTTGATTGAAACCCATTAAACGGCAGAACATGACTTTTGGCTCAGGAAGAATGTGATCTGCAAATTGCTGGCATGGTTGGGACAAAGATCACACTGACTGCTTTCCCTGTCCCACAGCTGTCCTCTGCCAGTCCGGCTGGAGATAAATGAGATGGACTGACACAGAAGAAACGTGCTTATGCCACGTTCTTTCATGTGCAGTGCAGACTTACATTTTCAGAGGCTTGTTATCATTCAGGTGTTACACAAAAATGTGGTGCAAAGTAGCTAACATTAGCATTAAAGGGCCCATCCTGCACCTAACTATACCATTTTTTTGTCTGCATGTTTCTAGTGAAGTCAAGAAAGTTGTGGTTGACCATTTTGTATTTCCTTTATGGTTTATATTCTTCTCTGTTGCAGTGGATCTAATCTGATGTGCACAAGCTGAGAAGTGGACACATAGCTCTAAACTCAGGGGCTGTTCTGAAGACAAAACTAATTTTTGAAATGTTTTCATAAACTCAAGGAAATCTTAATGTCTTTATTCTGTTATTGCTTTACAATAATAATCCCAGACTGGCCTGGGAACTATTATTCAGTGAGCACTGGCCCCTTGGAAGGTTTCAACTTGTCAAGTTTAGCCATTTTTTGAATGCACAGAGGAAGTCATTAAGGCACATCAGGCTGCTGATTGCTATTAAACTCTGCTGAGAGTTCTGTGTAAAAATCAATGCCATAACAGGGCTACAGGAATCTGAGAGGTGGGAAAAGCATTTCTTTACCCTCTGGTAGCTCAAAAATGGATTAACAGACTTTGTGAAACCTCAAAAAAAATATCACCTATGAGCTAGGGGCCAAATGTAAACCTCTGTGACAAAATAATGCAGCTCAGAAAGCTCCAAACATGTGAAAATTGGTTTATAATGGAACTGTCACTGCCGTAACCTCAACTGTATGTTTCTGTGCTGGAGAAATCCCACACATCTGCACATCTACGCATGCACGTCCTTATTTATTGTATCCCAAGGAACACCTTTTTTGCTGTATTGCCACTAAGGAACCCGGAGGGAAAATACTTTTTTAGTAAAGTATTATCTTAGATAGCTTTTGTGAGAAAAGTACTACAAGAATTTTCCAGATGAGTTCCATCTCAGCATCAGTGAAAATGTTATTTATGTGACTGGCAGGTTTTGACTGTGTGGGAACTGCACTGAAAAATGCAACACAGTTGCAACAATTGCTAACAGTTGAAGACTTTGTAGAAAATATCTTTATCATGGGAAAAGCTAGTTTAAATCATATCAGGAAGTTTCATTGTAAACATGTACTGTATAAACCTGGCATTGTCTGACTCTGGGATGTCTTAAATTCCAACCATCCAGTTCTCTTCCCCCTGAAAGCAAAGTGGAGGCATTCAATTCAATTTTTGACATTAATTTAATTCAAATTTTAATGATAAAACGATAAAACTTTTTTCAATTTGATTTTTTTTTTAATTCTTACATGAAAATATAACTTTACTGACTTGTATTAGATTTGTTTCACTCTATCACAGAAAAGTTTGGGTTGGAAGGGACCAGAATATCACCTCTTCCAACTTACTAATCAAAGAAATAGCATTTTATATAAAACAATTGATAAAATGAAGCAATCCATGTAAACCAGATGTTTGTTTCCATAAAACCAAAGAAACTCTATTTCTAGAGTTTCAAAACCTTTATTTCATGGCCTATCCCAGCCTTTCTGCTCAAGTAAATACTAGTTTGTCACTAGCTCTGCTTATTAATTTTAAAATTTTAGATTGTATGTTTTTATTTAAAAGAAGGTTTCCTGCTGTTTTTCCATTTTAAAGTGCTTGGAATTACCATATAGGCTACCCAAGGAGGAGGGCTGAGGGGTGGGGCCACAAGGCACATCCCTACATGGTGGCTGCAGGCCCTGCTGGGTCATGGTCTGCCCACTCAGCTAAGCCCAGAAAAGACTTTTTTAAAGAACAAGCATGAAGATGAGCTACCTCAGTGTCAGGGCTCAGGGCAGACAGGACTTAGGACCAAAGTCGCCAGCTTTGGTCCAGGAGGAGGCAAGTTTTTCCCAAAGCTCACCAAGGCTGCAGCTCCCTGACACTTTCCACCCTGTCCTGAGGAGTCACCACTGAGCCTCCACCCATGGCAAGGGCACGCGGTCGTGGCTGCAGCCAGCATGGCAAACCCTCCCAAAGTATCTGGACCCAAGACTGAGATCCGGAGGAAAGGATCAAAAATAGGATTTCTCTTAAGGACTGTATCAAGCACAGTCAATGGAAAAGTTTATAACAAATGGGTTGTTAAAGCCTGTTGTAATCTGTATGGTCTGGACTGGCTGCAGTGAGGGCGCACATTGTGGACCATTTCCCCAGCACGGTGCTGAGGAAGGAGGCTCCTATATTCTCATTATAGCAGGGGAAAATCCACTTTTCTTGCATGGATAATTTAGAAGTCATGAATCAGCCTGTTGTTTTTATTTCAGCAGAGTACAGACAAGAGTTGTGCAAAATGAGGCTGCTGCCTGTCTGTCAGGCAGCTGTAATTTTTTACCCTGCAGCCTCTTTTAATGTGCATTCTTGGCAAATTCTGAAGAGAAGCAGTCACAACTGTGCACTCAGACGTTAGAGCAGATCTCATTCCCTCGTCATTGAGCTGGGGACTTCACTCATGCATCGTCCTGTGTTTGACGCGGCCAAGCTGCACCCTGACCCAGTAACCAGAAAACTGAATTGGTGTCTAAGTGGAAAGGTGCTCTTAAAATATGCTCTTGAATCATCTGATTTTGAAAAGAGATTAATATTTTCTTGCAGTGCATCTACTCCCAGGTGTTAAATAAACCATTTGCTGTCTGCTGGTCTTTAGGATTTTTTTAAGTAGGGGTTAAAGGCTGTTCCAGACTATCTCTACAGGGTTTTAAGGCATGAGAGACAGTTACCTGCAGAAAAATGCCCATCTCTCTCAAATAATTAGCAATTATCTGTCAAAAAAGCTCCTGAGCTGACTACAGTAAGAAAAATACTTTTCATCTTTGGCTTTTTTGCCTCTCTCTTCCCTCTGCTCTTCGCCTCCCTCCCACCTTTCCCTTAGCAATTTTTGAGCAGCCTTTTCCAAAGGAAACACTGATGAAAGTATCTTTCAGTGGCTGAGCAGTTCCCTCTGACACGTCCTCCCTGTCCACCCCCAAGATTGCAACAGACGTCTGCCTTTTTTATACACCATGTCAGCGTCCAGCAGAGATATTTTATGTTCATTGTTTCTCCAAAATAAATAAAGAGCAGCACAGACTATGCAAACTGACTGTAGACATCCCATTGCTAATAACGGAGCTAGATTGGTAATTGCTAATAATGATGCAATGTTTCAGCATGGGAGCACTCTTCTAGCTGCAGTGTGGATAGGGCTGAATAAAGTGACACGGATGGTAACATTATTGCATAGTTCTTTTTATTAGAAGTTGAAATTTTACTGAGGGAAAAAAAAACATTCCTACATTTCATTCCAATTATTTCTTTAATATTAGCAGCACTGGTATGCTTGATCTGTGAACTGTGTCAGTGCCACCTAAGGAAATATCAAGAGGAGTCTGCAAAGTGAGGAGAAGCAATTGTTTCCACTTAGCAAAGGAAGCACTTAGATGCTATTTGACAGAATTGCATTTGCCTCCTTTAGCAAGGATGACCCATTTTGATCACACGCAACAGCCAAACAGCAGCCAATTTGCAGTAAATCAGACTTTAAACATTTCTGTAGCTGCTAGGCTGGTTCTGGAGTTCTTGTATCAGGTACCAGAGTTCCCACATCTGTACCTCAATTGTCTAGGAGCGCTTCATTGCATTTTGCAGGCTCAAACAGCAGGAACACATGGTTTGTGGGCCAGCTCCTGGGTTTCAGCTTCCTTTGATGCCTACAAAGTACGTGCTCCTCTGGGAATGCCCGACATCCTCCCTGCTTACGTGCACAACCACTTCAGCACCCTGGTGTGTCCAAACCAGTGGAAGCACACACTGCTACTTTGGCCCGCCTGCAGCACGTTTCCTTTGAAAGGTGTTTGGAGAGTAGTGGCAGCCAGTCAAAGATAAGAGAGGCAGGAATTGGGTGTATTTGCCAAGCGCCTGCCTTTGTTGGATCTGTCCACGAGAGCAGCTACCCTCACTTTTGAACTCTCCGAACTTGCTGCATGTTCATCCACAAAAATTGCTAGCTTGCCCAGACCTGGAATGCCAGGACCAGAGTTGTCCTTCCTGCAAGATTAGGTCATATCTTTAGATCAAAGTCCTATTAGGCTGTTTTACACCACATGGATGCAACAACCAGCCAAGTTTCAAGTCCCAAGCACAGGTGTCTAATAACTGTATGATGCACACATGAAAACCAGAGCCATAAGCCAAACTTACAAGCTAAATTTCCTCTCTTTCCCTGACAGTACACCTTTCTCATCCACACTTATAACTGCATCTCCAATTTAAATTTCAGAAGACCACTGCTAATATCTGAATCTATCCTACTTCTTGTTCCTTTGCAACTTTTCCCCTTCATCTACCAATTCAAAACTGCTCTTAACAAGGCCCTTTGAAACAGTTGAGAAAGAGTGATCTGCCAAAGAGGCTTCTTCCTGGCAAAAGGAGTGCTGCTCAGTATTAATTTCCCTGTAGAGGGAACATGTAGAAGAAAACAGTGTTGTCATGTGGGTAGGAAATAAACACAGGGTATTTTGCTGCAGAATTGCTGTGTAGCTGAAAGTGCAAGGCATGAGCAGGAGTGATAAGCAAGTGTCATTTAAAAATTATCATGAGAAAAATAGTGAAAAAGCACTGAAAGGACACATAATTTCACCTAATTCATCCTTCCAAAAACTGTGTGTGTCCTCTAAACTGGATATGTGGGCTTCTGTGGCTTATGGAGCAAAAATAAATCCTACCTTATGACTGATCAGGATAAATAATTTTTTCCAGGTGCCTTTTTCTCTCTCCCCAGACTACCAAGGGATAACTAGCTCAGAGTATCTCCCTGAGTCTTAGACAACTATTGTAAGGTGAAATAAATTCCACCCAAAATCCTCAGAAATGGCTGCTCTAAGTGGACAGGAAAGCTGACAGACTTAGATAGCTGCTGGAGCTCATTTCTGTCATGGCAGACACAGAGCTGATTGCCAAGGTTGGTACAGTGTTGCCCATGTCAATGAGGTAAAAGAAATCTTGCAACTGCTTAGAAACTTTTTGTCATGTCATGGGCTCAGTGCACAGCAAGCAGCATAATTGGTTTACAAGTGAAACTTAAAACAGAAAATAAGTGCAAGGCCTTTGTGTTCTGCTCGTATAAAAGTAAACATTTTCTTCAAGAACTGAAACTGGTGTGTTAAAACATGTCACATGTTGATGTACTCATAGTGTCAGACTGTGTTTCCTTAGGCAGTGTTACCTGCAGTGCCCATGGCTTGGCTCAAAGCCTGGTAGAATCTCCGTGGGACAGGCTGACAGACCTGTGCTTGCTGGTCTGTGGCTTTCAAAGTCACTCCTGCAGAGCCCATGCACCACAGGAGCACAGGGGTCAGCAGTTAGACATCTCCTGTAGCAAAGACACTTGATAGGACACAGTGATATAAGCAACATCCCTGAAGTGGAAGGAAATGGAAAGGAAAATACCAGAGTATAAGTGCACACAACACCAACTGCCTCATTCAGCAAATGGAATTAATTCACTTGAGCTTCCTCATTCTTCTCTCAGCACACGCTCGGTCCTGTTTAACATATGCTTGAATCCTGCTTGTAGCCAGCAGGTGCTTACAATTAAGCACATGCTTAGTAATGTGCCTGAATTAAGGCCCAAAATATTCCTGCTTCAACATGTGAACAAGAAGGCTGTTTCCATTAAGATGGAGCATTGCATGCTAGGATTTGTAATCACTACAGACCACACCACATGGATGATGAAGCACTATGAAATGCTTCTGTTCAGAAGACTCTTCATGTGCATCCATTTGGGTCTGAGCTCAAAACTCTTTTTTAATCAGGGTCAAAAAAGTGACTGTCTTAGACCAATTTATGAATCCCAAATCCTGAAGTTCCTATTGCTGCAAAACTCCCACAGACTTGGAACACGCAAACTGGATGCAGTTCATGGGCTCCTGGCAGATTATCAAGGCAGTGTCCTGAAGTTCATGATGTTTTGCTAAATTGTAGTAAGTGATTCTGTAGTTTAAAATTCAGGAAAAATAGAGGATGCTGCATTTTCACTTACAGCCTGATTTGCTGTCTCTAGCTTATGTAACTAAAATAGAGTGCACTGGAGCACCAATAGGTTAAACAGTAATGATGCCAGCAATTTCTTTTGCTGAGGCTTTAGCCAGGCTAAGGACACAATGCTAATCTGGGATTGTTTCTCTTTTTCCTTAAATAATATTTTTATTGAGCAAGAAGCGGATGTCAGAATGGCCTTTTGATCAGCTAAAAACAACAGTGTCTCTAAGGGAATCTTTCCTGTTTATTGTATGCTGCTGCATTTGAAAAATGCTAGCCTACAGTACAGCAAGACTCCTTAACTTACAAGAAGCAGGGCAAAACAGGATGAAGCCAAAATGGGAACTGTATATCACAGGAACTGGGAAAGACAGGAAGTTACAAAAGAAGTAGAAATTCTCGATTATAAGTATAATTGTACCAGCTTGTGCAAGAGGATAATGACTTTCAAATGTCAGCCTTTGTGCCTGTTCATAATGATAAAGCTTATTAAACCATATGTACTGTTCTTAATTCCATTTCTCATGGCAAGTCATTTAGGATCCTAAACTATTCTGTCCACTAAAATCTAGAGTATTTCTTCAGCAGTATATTCAAACAGTAGATTAAAAGGAGTGCTAACTAAAGCAGTGCCAGCCAGGACTGCTAAACAGTAGTTTAAACCACATTGGAGATTCTGTTATAAGCTCCTATTTTCAAGGATTTAAATATCAGCCATAAAAATTCACTCCCAGGATAAAAGTCAACCAATGAGTGAATATTTAAACCCAAATTGTTAAAATAAAAAGGCATAATTTTTGCAATTTAGAAGTTTCATGTGTAAAAAAGAATAAGCTCTTCAGATATTTTTTTGTAGATTTGTGACTGAAAAGTAAATCTATTTCAAAAAGTTCCTCAATAAGAAAATTACCCTTAAAGCAGTCAGTGGTTTTGTTATTTCAGAAAATCTGTTATAGTAGAGGTAGTCGTGAATAAGTTGCATGGCTGGGCTTGGTTCAGCTCTGGCTTGCAAATAGAAAAAACCCTTTTGCTCAGTGAGAATTAGATCAAATGCCAACTTCTTCCTCAGGAAGTTGAGTCTGGAATTAAAACTAGGAGCTCAGTTTGATAAAATTTGCAACTATAATACCAGTAAAATTACCTCCAAAGTGAGGAAGACAAACACTGTGCTGATGTCACCACGGGTGCCTCAGCCCTCTCCAGCATTTTGGTCAGAGTGTCAGTGCTTCTGACCCCAGGCCATGGGATGGTGCTGCTGCCAGACCAAAGCTGGTAATAGCACATTTGTAATTATGGGCACATGACAATGGGAAAGCTATAGAATAAATTGCCAATACCAGATGGTTCCATGTTTTGGGGGGAATATATTACCAACGAATTCTGAAGCAGCTTCTGCAAGTCTTACCCAGCAGGTGATATTTATGGACTGTTTAGAAGATTTTCACATATGGTGTTTTAAAGAGGTTTGTGACTTTTATACTCATCCATCCAGTTTATTTAGTTTACAAAAATCCCACTCCAAAGGTCAGCTATGTTCTGTCTGTATCAGCAACTCCAGGCCTAAGGAAAAATGCTGAATGTAATCTCAGCATGAAGTAGTTATACAAGTGTGCTTTTGAATATGGCAGAGATAGTTTTGTGTCTTGTTCTCATATATCTTAGACTGTGTGTCTCTTTGCTTTACACATCATTTAAATGAGAGCACTGTTTAGCACCTCTTTCACATTCAAATGATATATTTGTGCTCTTTTGTGTGGAAATGTCTGTATATTTTGAACACTGCTCAGCTCATGTGAAAGAAGACAGGAACAAACCAAGGAGACAAAGATTATGTCAAAGTGGCTGAATAATACTGAAATGATCATGATGCATCTATTCTTCTGTTCAAATTCTTCAGAATAAACCCTTCTTTCCATTTGCAGCTTTCAAGAAGTGTAAAGAAATTTATTTCCAACACTTACAGCCTGACACACTGCTCTTGGTGTTGGGTTGCCATCTCTGAGCCTCCTCAAGCCTCCTCCTCTCCTCCAGCTGATTCAGGCCTGGAGGTCAAACTCTGTACTGACTATCCTTACCTGACAACAAAACAGAACACCTTCTCTTTTTTCTTACCATGTCTTATCCATATCACTGAATAGATCCCATGCTTACTAATAAATTGCAGGTGAAATCATGCAAACGCAGCTACTCTCATCTGGTTGATTCATTTTGCAGGTAAAAAGTGTGCTTGCACACAGGGACGACACAGATCATCTTTTTTATGTATATCCTAAAAGTCACCGTAGCTAGGAGGTATTAAGTACATCAAAGTTATTTTTCCTGTATAAAACCTGTATTGGCTTAACGTGGCAGGTAGCTAAACACCACACAGCTGCTCATTTGGTCCTCCCCCCGTGCAATGGGAGGGTGTAAAGTATGTGGGGGAAAAAGGTATCATTTATGTGTTGTGGTGAAGACAGTTTAATAGGACAGAAGTGGAAGGGAAAATAATAATGACAATAACAGTAATAATAGTGAAAAAAACAAGTGATGCAGAATGCAATTGTTCACCAGCCACTGACCAATGCCCAGCCAAGTGCGTGCAGCCCCTGGCCAACTTTCACTCTAATTTATGTATTGAGCATGACACCAAATGGTCTGGAATATCCCTTTGGCCAGCTGGGGCCAGCTGTCCCAGCTGTGTCTCCTCGCAGTTCTCGTGCTCCCAGCCTACTTGCTTGTCAGCTGATGTGAGAAGCTGAAAAGTCTTTGACTCAGTGTAACCACTGCTCAGCAATAACTGAAACATCACTGTTATCAATATAATTTTTATCTTAAATCCAAAATACTACACTGTACAACTTACTAGGAAGAACATTAACTCTATTATAGTCAAAGCCAGGATACTGTAGAAGAATAAAAATTAGGCAAGTAGTTGAACAATTGAATAGTCAAATCTCTCATTCAGAGAAGCAATACGATTACAGGGAGTCTATTATTTATATAATGTTTGATTTGTGATATATGTGTATAATCAATTGCAAATTCTGTGCTTTTCAAACATCTGCTGTAGTTATTGTGAGTCTGTTAGAGGATATCTAATATCCAGTAAGAAATCCATCACCTCTTTTCTGTCAGAAGAGCCCTGTAATGCAAACAAAGGCTGTATATCTTCTTGTTATATCACTCTTCCGGATTTGAGGATCTGAGGCTTTCTGCTGAACCATCATGAAAATACATTCATAATGTTTTCATGTCTGCCATAATAAGCCTGGTTTTTGACCAAGGGGACAAAGCAACTAGAGAGTATGTGAAAGTTGGCATAGCTTTAAAATTGGTATTAGTTCAAAGTCATGAAATAACACCCTTAGGAAAATAAAAAATTCCAGGTCTTCAAGTAAAAATCACAAAATTATTATTTTCATCAGCTAACTGGTAATATCACAAGCACTGTTTCTTTTAGGAACACAACCCAGAAGCATAGATTCCCTTTGCTCTTAGGAGTCTGGCAAACCTGCTTCAGAACTAAGATATCCAGTTGCTCATAGGATACACAGGGAGATTTGCAATTTCTGGTCTTACGTGAGTTTTGTTAAACTACCACAGTTTACAAATTCCATATGCTTCACTCAAGGAAGAACACTTGAAACCACAACTCATCTGCAAGGTATAAAAGCAACTATTAAATATACCTACAGTTACATGTTTATAGGTGCACTAGGAGGACTTGCCTTGGGCTAGACCTCAGCAGGTTGAATTGCCTCCATTTAAACTAATAGAGCTGTGTTCAACTTTGGTGGAGCTGGAGCAACAGGACAGGATGGGATGCACGTCCTACAGGTGGGACCAGAAAAGCTCTGCGAGAAGGACTTGAATATATTTTCCAACTGCAGATTTCAAATTGCTCTTTAAGAGCTGAGATTGTCCACTCAGTAACATTTTTCCCCTCCTGACAGCAGCACCTCTGTGCTGCCATGCCCTCTGCTACCAAAGTCTGAAGAGTTTCACTAAATACCAGAGAGGAGAGTGTGGTTGCAGAGTGTAGATTTTTTGGGTCCCCTGTTGGGTAAGGTGTCTGTCATGCTCCTCTGCCCAGGACAGTTGCTGCATGTCTCCTGTGGGGCTCCTGGTCTCAGACACGGGGCAGAGCATCGGGTGTGATTCTCGTTTTTATTTTCTTCTCAGCCTGAAAAAAGTTCTGTTCTCTCTGTGGGAATTTAACTTGCATAGAGACTGTGGGATCAGAACTGCAGCTTACTCTGTTATACCTAATTAACCCTGGGAATTCATTTCCACAACACGGAACTAGGCCAAGTATATAGGTAGCTTTACAAAAGAAAATTAAGGATTTGCAATGAAGACATGGAATATCCACAATTACATTTCATGTGATACAAAATAATTAAGGGATATAAGCCATAATGGTTCATGGCACAATCCAAGTTCTAACAGATAGGGATACAATGAAATTTACCCATGGGAAAGTGATTTTGTAATTGTAGAGGTGGGTGTATTCCATTTACTTCTGTATTTATTTTAGATGAATGTTTATATTTGTATAAACATTAAGGAAAAGTATCATTCTATAACCTCTGGGTATTTTTACCATTTCTTTAAAATACAGAAGTAATTGCTGCATACTTCTTAAAGAATAAAAGGAAAAATATTAAAACTCTTGGTTTTCCCCACCCACACATTTCTCTTCACATATCCAAGCCCTCAGATTGCCCCTCCCTCTGCAAAAGCCTGGGAAAAGATTCACAAGCACATGTGAAAAATGATAGTTTCACATGGCTGTAGTAGGTTCACATCCTTATTATGTAAATGAGTGGTTTTGGTTTGGGCGTCTCTTTTGTGGTTTTTGTGCAGATGGTTAAATACTTAAAGACAGTGGGCCAAAGTGTTCCTACTGGAATTTCACTGGCTTTGGCTAAACTACACCAGGAATCGAAATAGGCTGTGGAACCAAAATCTATTTTTGCATATAATGAAATAGTCAGATGGGTAGTGGGATTGCTGCACAGTAGCAGAAAAGAAGAAGCAGCCATGAAGAGATTTCCCTTTGTCTGTTCAGTAATTAATGAAGTGCCTGGAGAACAACAGATATGAGAAACTTCACTTTGCTCCTGTGATCTGCAGTTCCTCCAGCCAGGTAAGCACAGAGCTGTGTGTGCTGGAGACTGATTAATTAGCCCAAGCCAGTTGTAAAATCTTTAGGAAACAAGTGGTGTCTGTTTTCTTCTGCACAGGATGCCAAGAGATGTATTTAAAGTGTGAGAGTCAAAGGTCAGTTTGACATCACATACTCTAAGAAAGAGCTCTTGCTTAGATCCGTGTTCCATGTTAGAAATGCTGTCTGCGAGCCGTGAAATTATTGTACTTGATAAGAAAAGGAGTAGGATTAATCTGCAGCAAGGAAAATTTAGGTTAAATATTATGAAAAATGTTGTAACTGTGAGACCACTTAAGCAAAGTAGCAGGCTGTCAGGGGAGACAGTCAAGGCTGGAAGTGACACTTTTCTATCAGTGCTGGTTGGGAGAATAATTAATAAGCATTTCCCTGTGAAGGGGGAGTGGCATCCAGCTCCCCCAGAGGCTTCTGCCAAACCAAAGGAGCCGACAGATCTCACAGCCATGCTTGGAGCTAATGCTTATGTACAGATAAAATGGAGCTTTCTGAAAGGGCTTTTCCAACCTCTTCTCAGTTTGTGTTACGAATTCTAAATGTAAATTAAATGCAAATACTTTGAGCTGTTCACCACCAAGCAATTTACAACCTCCTACACTAAATCTGACCCACTGGAAATATAAGGGTCCATAGTAATGGTTCATAGAATTCTTTAGAAACTAATTGGGTAACAACAGGGAAAAGGTCTGCTCCAATCTCTCAGGTTTCTCATGCTCATTTCATATTTATTTTCACCTATTTCTTGTTATAGGTTGATATCTGTAAGTTTTTAAGCAATGTCTTACACTATCAAAGTTAATGAACATGTTAACATTGCATTCAGTGAGAAAATGCATAAGCTAGATGCATGACTCAAGTTCTAAACATTCTGTTAAGTTTTTTATCTTTAAATTGTTCAGGCTTATGTGCTCTCACTGGACCAGTGATAATAAGGTTTCCTTCTTTCTGTCTTTGCTCTGCAAAGATAAAATTTGTCATTTCCTAGTGTTATATCCAAGTGCAGCAAATTACAAAGCAAACACATTACCTCTACGTGAGTTTGGAGATCCAGTGAGTGTTAAATGCATTTTCAAAATCAGATTACGGGAGGTTAAATCTCAGTCCCTAATTTGTGCCAGCAAAATTGGCAAATCATCTTAACAAAGGGCCAAAGAATTATTGCCTTGATAATAACAGAAAATCTGAACTTGGCAGCTTTATAGATTGGCCTATGTCTAAAAACCTTTAGTAAAGGTTGTTCTCCACCATCTCCAGTGGAGTAGTATTTCATAAAAGCAAACATTCCTTTTGTCCACTAACAGAGGTTTTGTCAAAGTAAAGGGGAGCATAGGCAACATAGTATTTAATCCACAGCTTTCTGTCTACTGCACCCTACAGAGCCACAACCCAGGGAACCAGAAGAAAGAGATCAAAAGGCTTTAAAAATGTCAGGCAACAGGATCTCATTTAAATTATTAGGTGAGATGCCCTCTTGGGTTTGACAATAGCAAAACATATCACATAGCCTGTTTTCTTCTCTCCATTTTTGCTAATTTTGATAGGTTGGTGGAAATTGTGTGTAGAAATTTCTGCTCTCCAGCATCACTTTGGACACCATTTGAAAGCATATTTTTGTAAAATAATGTAATATTCAAAGGTATTTGAATCATGTAGAAACTGGAGGATTTGTAACAGGTTCTTAACCAGTATTGACTGAAATAAAACTAATTTGACCAAAAAAATCCCAGAAACCTGCCTTAGGTGAAGTTGATAAGCACTTGAGGAATATAAAAAGGCTTGTCTGTAATTCTGTTAAGTGATTCAGCTATAAGAATTGTGCATTTCTAATTCACATACATATGCTAAAAGGCTTTTTTGAGTTTTCAACAATTGAAATTGTTAAAACCATATAAGCAGAGAATTTTTTTCTTGTTATTTGGATTGGCTTTATTGCAGGAAGATAGATACAGCTCCGACCTGATGTCATACTGCGGAACATTAAAACCTTTCTCCCAAGTTCTGTGTGCAACCTCGATGCTGCTAAATCCTTGTGCATGAGTAGTCTCACTGACGTCAGCAAAAGCAGGGCTGCACAGTCTAATTCTTAAAATAAGTCGTGTTCATATAAATTCTTGCTGCTGTCGTTTTTATCTCAGATTTTTTATGGTGAAGCATATGGCCTGAAATGAGACTGGCTGAATATGAAAATTCTCTAGCTTAGTGAGTAATTCATGTTTCTCAATCGTATGAGTAGTGGATAGTACTGATTTAATAAAGCACCAATCAGTCAAGACTTGTGTGCTTAAAATGAAAGAAATACAAATAGAAGGTCATCAATATACACATGATTAATGATCACACTTAAAAACAGTTTAAACCATGCCTTCTAATCATGGATTTGCATGTCTGTGTGTCTGTCTGTATGAAGGATGGGCTGAAATAAGGCAAAATAAGGTCTCAGCACTGTTCTGTGTTCCCTATTTATGTCAATAACTCTGGGATTCTTTTACAGAATAATACAGATATTGCAGATTTAGGAAAACAGAATGGGCTATTTTTAGGAGTCAATTCATACAAACCCGTGTTCACTTACCTTGTAGCAACTCCCTGATTTTCTTCTCAAAATTATGTTGGCTAAATGCAGATGGGTAGGAGACTGCAAAACTGGAGTGAGCAGGACTTGCATCCCTAAGGATTAAAAGCATCAGGTGACAAAATGCAAGTTGAAGAGGAGCAAGCTTCGGCGTGTGAAGCACTGGTCATGCTGGATGAAAGGCATTTTGCATTCAGAATGCCTCACCACAGCAAAGTGTTTGCTAATGTGCTCCCATCCTCTCGTGTTGCCCCAGGTATCTAAGACAGTTCCTACATGGCAAGCGGAGGGAGAGTCATTTATAACGTGACAGACTCATGCTAAGGCTGGTAGGGAATATCGTTAACCTCACGAGTCTTGATGTGACTGAAGAGGCTCGAGATCTGTATGGGAGACAAGTCTGAAAATTAACAGCCTCATTAATCAAATCACAGTGTTTTGACAACTTCATGGTGTGTATGCAATCTATCTTGTATACAATTTAGCTAAGGCTTTTATGCAACAAGAGAGTATTTTGCAATAACTTTATGTGGAAAGACTCCACCTCACAGCACAATTACTGGATTGTATGCTGATTATCAAAGAGTAAAAAAGCATAATAAACTGAGATTCAAATAGAAAATCCTGCCAGGATTATGAAGGAGATAGCACATCTTTTTTCTTTCTCTATTTTACTGACTGCAGTATAATCACCATCATCACGTATTTTGATAGTCTGGGGGAAAGCTGGCCAACCTCTCACACCTCTCACACCTGAGCTCGGGTACAGGAAGTACTCCTCTTCAAAGAAGAAATACTTTGAATCCATTTGCCCAATATGTTTAGTCAAGAGTGAAATAAGTGTGCATAACCTGCTGGGGTACCCTACCATGATGCACCAGAGCATGTCCCTCAGATAACCAGTTCTCCAAAGCAACAGGTCACTTAGGGTAATTCAAAGTAACGCTGGGTCCCTCCGATGTCAAACAATCATTTTCTCCTTAAATACAGACTGTGCCCCAAATACTCTGTTTTTCAGCGTCCTTTTAAGTACCTACCTCAAGGTGCTTAGGGATACAGGGTTGCTTCTTCCTCACCTAGGGGTTTATGCAGAAGGCTTATTATTACTTCTGAGTATTAATCGTCTAAATCCTTGCACATCTAGGCAAAGCTACATCAATGATTCTTTCTTGGTTATAAAGAAATGTTGCTTGTTATAATGGGCTTAGTAGAACAAGGTTTGATGTAATGGCAAGAGTAGCAAAATGTATTTCACTGTGAATGTTTTGAAATGGAGGCTCACAAAAAGTACAAAAATACCAGTATTTTAGGTCTCTTTGTCCTTCTTTCTAATTGTCCATCTGCAACAGTAAAAATTTCAAATCAAAGCTGAAAAGGGTTATAAGCAAGAATGAAGAGCTGTCAAATAAATTTATCTATTTATAAAAGATGTATTGAATCACAAAAGTAATCAGTATCACTAGTACTGTGACCATCTGAGTTCAACCAATGCCTTCAAACACTTTCAAGGAAATATCAATATCTGATTTGCCAGTCTGGAAAGCTGAGGCACAGACAAGTTAGCTGACACTTGGCAGATGAAAGGAGGCTGTGCTTTTAGCCTTTCAGTCCAGTGTCTGCCCACTTTCTCCCATCAACTCCTATCTCCCTAAATGACCTAACTAAGCCTCATCGTACTGAGGGACACTGAGGCTCACGTTTGCAGCTTGAATCTCAACTCTCTCTAATCTCAGAGCTTTATGGCCCTGTTAAGTACTCTGTGAACAGTATAGAGCTCTAACAAAACAGAAAGCTTACGGCTGCCTGAGCAGGCAACCCCTGGGCAGCCCAGTTCCTTTCCAATGCTCCTGCCTTCTCAGGCTCTGATGAAGGGAGAATGACTCCCAGCTTCCAACCTGCCGCAGGTTGGATATTTGCATCTGCACTGCAGTTGGAGACGTGACTGCGGCATCTGTAGTGGTGCCAAATCCTTACCCAGTTAGTGGCAAAGCTGTGGTGGCACAGGATTTATTGCTCCTGGTGGGAACATTCAGCACTGAGCAGGGTCTATGACATTATTAGTACCTCAGCCAGTTAAATAAAAACAGTTCAGACATGTGTCCCTGTGTTGTAATCACATCTCCATATGCAAGAATTGCAGTTTTTGGTAGAGTTTATCACTGCTCTGAGCAGCACCATTAACAAGCAACACTGTGATTTTCCCAGAGCATAATGCTGCATAGAAACCTTACTCAGGTTCTTTCCAGCTGATACGTTCTTTTGTTGCTGGCATGAGACACGTTTCCATGATCCTTATCCCTGTGGTGGAAAGAGAGGTAATCCTTCATCAGTTTGTCCATTATCCCTGTGCTAGTTCTGATTTTTGTGGGTTCCCATGTGGAATTTTTATGGTGGAAGGGACTAAAGTTTGAAATATTTCGCCACATTGTCTGGCTGGAGTGGTTCCTATATTAGACGCGCAGCAATCATGCAAGGACAGAGGACACTTAGTGGTATCTGTTTGAGGAGAAATGTGCAGTAATTGAGGAAAAGCTAAAAATGGGATGTTCTATGCCAAACATGTGAAAATTCAATTCAGAGGAGCTGTTTCAGGAATCTGTTCATTGCAATGTGTTGGTACTGTGAGTCAGCCAGGATTGTGCCTCACCAATGGCCTGTAAGTCTCCTAACATCCCTTTGCTCAGAGGGAAAGAGGGACTGGCTTTACAGCACCCACGAGACCAAATCCAGGTTAGAGCTAATGAGGACTGCATACATTTAATTTGTTGAAGGGGTTTTCTGCATGTTTCAGGAAAGAGGAGGGGTTTTTACCATTTCACCCCTATAATAAAAAACCAGGATTCTGTATCTTGGAAATGTTTACAGTGTAACAAAATGAGGTTATGTTACAGTGTAAAATTTTAAAGGGGGACTTGCATGGACACCTAGGCTCAACAGCATGAAACCCATGAGCTGTTCGGACAGAAAGGGTTTATGTTTAAAAATCATGAAAATAAGTTTCAGTTTGAGATAAAAACAAGTGCTTTTGACACAAAGATTGAGACTCTTCTAGCTACAGACCCTCCCCTACCAGGTGCCAACAGTTTTGTTTGGAGTAAGGGCTGAACAGGATACGTGTACCACCTGGCTCAAGGCTGGATGTCCTGTTGGTTATTTGTGTACTGAGAGAGCAAACCTATAGGTTTCTCTTTCATTACTACACTACGAGGTGACAGTGTCTGGCTGTACTGCTGGGCAGGGAGGACAGCTCCAGAGATGCACTGTGTGCCCTGCAGCACAGCACCCTGGGGTCTGCACAGGGAGCCTTTGCAACAGAAGGATGGAGGCTGTGCTGCCAAAAGGAGTCCCCACGTCTTTCTGTGCAAGTCAGACCTCTCTATGTGTCTGCTCAGGAGGCTGAAAGTGAGGAAAGGGATGGTGTATTATCTCATTTCCTTCCCAGACTTCCTACTACTGTTTTGGGCAATTTATACCTTTAAGAATGCATAAGGCAAACAAACCTTGTTCTCCCTAGTGTAGGAAAGCCTGTCTTTTGCATTATTAAACCATAAAGGAAAGCCTGGCATTATCTCACCCAGATTCTCTGCACGTACAAGAGGATCCGGCCCAAACACATTTCACGGCTTGTCTGTCTGAGTTAGTGTGCTGCTTGCCAGAAGTGAGGGAGAGGAAAGAATCAATGCTTAATACCACGGAATCTTATGCAGGTTGCTCTCGTATGCTTATCGCCACTAAGTAGACAAACAAAAGTAAAAGCATTTATATATGTCTACTGAAAGTGTAAGCTAAACAAAAACCATCATATCAGGATTTTATCCATTTAATTGCAGAGTAAATGTTTTCATCAGCTGCATAGTGGTTTATTGCCTTTCAAGGCTTATTTATTGTAATTGATTAAAGAAGACTTAGAACACCACTCTCTTACAGGTTACAAAATAAAAGAAAATGCAACACCATTTTTGTTTGCAATTCATTTAGTTACTTGCAGGTCCCCTTGATCTGTCAGGTAATATATTATCATAGCTCCATGTCACACTGTCCATTTCTCTAAGCAGAAAGCAAGGACAGAAGCCTGACCCATGAAGTGCAGAAGACATATCATCATCATTATCCATACTTTCTCAGACCCAGTAACAGCTCTTTCCTGAAGACTGTCTTTCTCTTGATCACAGCTGTCGAAACAGCCTATACAAGGATGAGAGAGTGGTTCTAGGAGAACATTATTGCTGACCTCAAAAGCAGCAATTTATTTGTGAGTGTGTTAGTCCTGAATTAGGTTTTGCACTGCCCTGACTGCAAAGACAGGGTCATCTCACAGCCATGCAGCACCAAACAAGATTTAGCCTCTACTAAGTATAGGTCCAAATGCTCAGCAGATTTAAGAGAGGGTATTTCTCAAGAAGCTGCACTGATGAGGGAGGAAAAGGAAGCGGAAAGAAGACAAACTTGGTCCCACTTAATGAATACTTCCTTGACATTTGTGCAGCCCCCGCTGGGGATTTGAGCTGGTGCACATGTATGGTCCTAATTACTGAAGCCCATGAGCCGTGTATGTGTTTGTGTTGTGTGTATGTCCATTACCCTGGTTGCTTTCACAAGTATTAAGTACCAGAAGAAAACTGTGCAAAATTTTTTAGCAGACACTTCTGAATTCTGGTAGATTTTCCTCTTGGTTTTCCATTTTAAATTAGCGTAGGGCAATGTACCTCAGATGCAATGCCACTAAACTCTAAATTTGTACCAGAGATGATGCTGATCTGCTGTTCAAATTTTCCTTCCTGTAAGTCATTATCACATGCCTCTCTTTCTAAGAAAGACATTTTTATGAGAGGTGGATCGCTGGGGTGGGTTTTTTTGTGTGGTTGGTTTGCCCCATGTTACAGCTATAACAATGCAGTTTCACTGGGCACTGGGTCATATGGCTGACCTCAGCTAACAAGCTGTTCCTGTTTTTAGGCTACTGGGAATGTTTATTGGCCACTGTTTTCCTCTTTTCTAAACACATAGTTATTTCTCAAGACCCATATAAATCATAAGGTCACAAAACACATAAAAACTGTGACATTTGCTGTGATACAGTATACAAATGAACTAAATTGAGGCTTAGCAGCTTTAAATATCTATGGTATATTTTATCATAAGATAAATGCATTCATTTAAGTTATATATACTTTTCAGTTCAAGGATACACCAAGTAAAATGTCAATAAAGTTGCTCAATGGGACAAACTTTTATATACTGATGTTTCAAATTGGTACAGTTTAACTGTGAGCTCTGTTACAAAAACAAAATACTACAACTCTGTTTGAAACGAAAAGAAATGGTGATCTGTTTGCAATAAATATTAAGTAATCACATACTTTATCAGAAAGTGATAATTCTGAGTGTAATATTGAATTTCCTTGTGTAGATTTCAAGAGCAGAATCTCAGGGAGATGTCTGCACTCATGCATTGGATTGACACACTGATGTGTGCAAAACCAAACTACACCTGAAAGGAGATGCATAAGTTATCAATATGAGTTTTATTTATAATGTCTCTACTGAAATTAGACAACTAATTAATAGAAAATGGTTGGTAGCAATTACTATAGTTAAATTTGCAAATTTCCACTCTGCTTCCCCGTTCTCATCTGCTTTAGAGGTTTTCAAATTAACATCTTCCAGGCTGAAAGTTTCCCAGGCTGCTTCTCTGGCTGAGAATGAACTTTGGAAAGAAACATCTGAAATGATTCAGGTACTTTTTTGTATAAAGGATATAAAAAAATACACACAGAAACACACACACATACGTGCATACACGTCGCAGTTGCAAAACAGAAGACAAACCGTGGGACTTTTTCAGGCAGCTCTTCAACCACACTTACTAAGATCAGAAGTCTGCAATTTGAAAGCACCATCCTTGAGTAAATGTTCCTTGCACTGCTCTTAGGAAATATCATTCAGATTTCACAAAGCCAGGGCTCCTTTAAAGTTGCCAACCCTAAGTATTACTCATGTGCTTAAGGGTTGTTTGTTAAAGTGGCAATGTACACAACCAAATGATTTTGTGCTGAGATAACGGCCCGCCAGGAAACATGCAGACGTTGTAAGTGGATTGATCTCTGAACTACGAATGTTTCTTATTCAGCTTTGTGTGCCTCCTGTGCCAGAGAGCACTCCTAGATGTTATAGCCAGGCACTTTGCCTTTCCAAGTTTGTATTATACGAAAGAAGTAAGGAGAGATGGTTTTCATCTGTGTTACAACAGTCTGCCAAAGGTCTTCTCAGCATTATGAGAATATTTACCTAATAATGCCACATATCTCACACACTTTAGGACTCTGTTTTCAATACAGAAAAGCCTTGAAAGTTTGGATCTCCTTTATATAGTTCGAAGTCTTTTTTCCTTGGTGATAGCTCAAGAGAGAGTGTCCCCCCCTTTCCCCACGAAAAATCCACAGCAAAAGCTCTGATACATGCACATGACAAAACATGGACAAGTCAAAAGTTTCAAAAGCTGGACATTTTCCAATAACTCCACTTGTTTGTACATATGCCTAGTCGTATGGCAATATGCAGGTTTTAGATACAGTCTCAGCAAAAAATCAATCCTCTCGTTTACATATGTCACACTTTCGGGCAAGGGAGACCCATAGCAGTCATTTATATCACTACAGACTAAATATGTGAAGACACTAATCCCACGGTTAATTTTTCACTTGGCCCAAGGTCTGCCCACAGGGCATGTGATGCAGAAATCACAACAAAGGGAACAACACTGAGAAATATTGAGCTCCAAATGCCTAACACATCATCCTTAATATTCTTTTAATATAGTTCCTAACTGGAAATAAATTAAAATGCCCATTATTTTACTGTATTTACAGAGCTTCAGGACGTTGTTGTTATGGAAGAAAATTGCCATAACTTCTGATCTAAAGTTGATATGTATGTCTGCAATTTCCTTTCCCCTTTAGCCTCTTTTAGTTTCATTAATTATAGGTATTGGTCATAGAGGTTGTGGACAGCCCACAAGGGACAAATATCTGAGTTTCCAAAGTGTGGAACTTATTTTATGTTCTGAACTTTCACAGTTTCTGTGAAAAACTAACATCGAGTTCCTAAGGTTATGATTAATATACTACATAGATCCCCAAAGGATAATTACAAATTAATCAGCAGTTCAAAACTCCCAAATGGAGTGCTATAAGGTTGCCATCACTTTAAAGCATTTATTTGCTACTTTCATGGAAAGAAAAAAAAATCACAACCGATTCTGATCTTCATTTGATACAGCTCTTTCTCTGTTCTTTAGGCATTCGAGGAAGCAAACCCGAGGCTTCTATGACTTACCAATTAGGCAGACTTTTTAGTGAATTCAGCAGTACATGCTAACAGCACTAATCCAACCACAAATCATTAAACTAGTTAGGCACATGAAAACAATGTTTGATGGATATCGAGGTGTACAGTGAGTGTGAGTGTGTATATATGCATGAGTCTCTGTATGCAAGTTATTTAGTCTAGCTCTCCTACAGAAATCACACAAACGTATTTGTGATTCTGTGTGAGACTTTGCAGCCCCTTCTTCCAGTCATTCTACAGCTTAGGAAAACTTCCAAGTTTCAAGCCTCTGTTAAGAAGCTTTATTTGAAACCCACAGAAGTCGCTAGGAATCTTTCCATTATTTCAGAAGAAGCTAGACTGGGCTCTTATGTTTAAAACACCGTATCTGGCCATCTAGGCTTTGTTCCTTGCTGTTTGCAAAATTTCTGTGAGACTGCTGGCACTCAGTCTCTCTCCTCCGTCTCTACATATGTACAATGAGAATGACAACTTTACCTCAGAGGAATGTTGAAAAGCTTCACTTGCAAACAGATTGACATACTTGGATGAAGTTGCTCTACTAACAAGAAGTTTTCTGATTGATGGGCATCTCTTGGGAGGTCATAGAAACAAAAACAAAACCATATAGTTGAGTTTCTGAACTTTTTTTTTTTTTTGCTTACAAGAACCTATTCTAGTGCATGATGGCTGCTTGTGTCATCTTTCTTCTCTTTCTTATCACCTAGGGTATCTTTCCAAATCTAACCATGTTAAATTAGTGGCGAATACCAAACTAAGCCAAGGCATAACCCTCACACCTGAAACATCCACATGAAGAAATACATACAAAGTTTGAGGTACAGTGAGTAATAAGAAAGTTAGTTTTTAAAAAATGTATTTTTTTTCCCAGTTTCTTAAACCTTTAGCTGCCTCAACATAGATAAAGTAACCGTTAAACAACCAGTAAAAATTAGACTGCATTCAATTTTGGGAAGAACCCTGGAAAGTTGGCAAGAGGTAAGATTTTGCAGTGAAATAGGGAAGTGAACAAGTTGTAAATGACTCTAATATCTTCCAGATGGCATATTTTACTTGGGAACTGAGTTTAGAGTAATTAGAGGCATGTGAATTTCCTATAAATACTAAACTTCACCAGTTTGACACTAGAGAGCTCCTTCCTCTCTGAAGTCTTTAAACTGCTAAGTGTTTCTTTTTCCCCCACTTAAAGTGGAAGTCAAGCATTTGTAAATTTGTCTTATTTGACAGACAGAAACCTTTTCCATGAATAGATAGCATTTTTCTATGCCAGAAAGTTATGAACTGAAGTTCCTCACTGAAGAGGTTTAAAATTGAATGTTTCTTCCCAGAAGAGGTTTTCATTTTTATGTATTGGGATCATTATATTATAATTTATTACAGTATGTGGCAAGCAGTGAAATCAGTGGAATTTACTCTAACTTCAAGATCAAATCTTTTCATTGGTAAAATGCTTTTTGCAGATAGATGCGCTGAAGACTTTAGCAGATGAATTTTGCTTTTACTTCCCTTAGGACGTTGCAATACTAAAATGGCAAAACCCAGTCCATAACCTCTGATTCTTCTTCATTTTCTGCGTGACATTTTTGCATACATTCCAAAAGTGAATCCTGGTGTTCTCATTTCTGTTGAAGAATTTTCCAGAATTTATTTGGTATAAATAGAATAGAACTAAGTAAATACAAGGCAAAATATTCTGTCACCACTTGCAGCCTCTTTAGCCATATATCAGTGTAAACTGACTTAGATCCATTGACATAAAGGGGCTAATCTCATTTGCAGCAGCTAAAGATCTGTCTACTGTTCTCAGTGGAGCTGAATAGATAAAAGTGCAGATACAATCTTGTTTGTTTAGTTCAGATCTTCAGTTCTGCCAGTCCCAGGTACTCAAAAGGCATGAGCCAAAAAACACAGGAGCGTGTGATAAGACAAAGGATAATCAGATTTTAAAATAGTAATGATTATTTTGTTACTTCTGGGTTTTGAAATTTTATTGGTTAAGATATGTTGCATTTCAGATTCCTTTGTCCAGCAGATAATTAAGAGCTGAATTTTAAATGAAAGGGCAAATCCCAGTGCATTCAATTATTCCAGAAACCAGTGCAATAACGAGACTGTTGCTAACATTAGTTGGAATTAAACTCTTGCAGTGGGTAACTGTAGATCTTCATTGATGTCTTTGTTATATCTTCTCTTTTTTCACTACAGTATTGTCTTGTACTAAAATAGACCCTCAGTAGTTCACTCTTAATGGAGACCCACCATCAGTTAATGGCATTAGTAAATTACTGAACAGTGGCCAAGTCCCAATGGCCTTATTCCCAGAAATCTCTTAGGTTGACAGGACTTTTGTATGAATAACGTCAGTGAATTTTGGCCCTGGGTGAAGACCATAAAAACACCAACTCACAAAAGACCAATGGAAACAAAGGCCCCCCAAACTGACAGTAACAAATTGTTACTCGATTGCAAATTGTATATTTAAATATCCATCACTTTAGAGACCTATGACGTTTAGATGATATGTTGTCTCCCCCAGGGGGCTTCATCCGCACCATGAATCCAATACAAGCAAAACCAGTTTAGAAACCTCCTGCCATGGGCACTAGCTCCCACCTCCCCTTCTCAAAGAAATTACCTGCTGAGCTTTTTACTGATTTGGGGAAAAAAGGGAGAAAGGGAGAATGAGGGTGGGGAGAGAGAAAGAAAGAGAGAGATAAAGAGGGAGAGCAAGAGAGACAGAGACAGAGAGATAGAGAGAGAGGAAGGAAGGAAGGAAGGAAGGAAAGAAGGAAGGGAAAGAAAGAAAGAAAAAAAGAAAGAAAGAAAGAAAGAAAGAAAGAAAGAAAGAAAGAAAGAAAGAAAGAAAGAAAGAAAGAAAGAAAGAAAGAAAGAAAGAAAGAAAGAGAAAAGAGAAAGAAAGAGAAAGAGAAAGAGAAAGAGAAAGAGAAAGAGAAAGAGAAAGAGAAAGAGAAAGAGAAAGAGAAAGAGAAAGAGAAAGAGAAAGAGAAAGAAAGTCTGTCAAAGACATCCACACCTGAGAAATCTTCTCCATTGAGAAGACTGCAGCGTGTGGTGGAAGCAAGCAGCCAGGCAGGAACTCACAATGCAGGACTCCATGGCACTAAGCCCACTGGGAAGGGACTAAAAAAGGAAAAACCCTGCAGTTCCCATGCCACAGTGATGAATGAGCACACGTTCCCCCTTTAGACTTATTGAGGATACAGCAGTGACCCAGGATCGTCCCAGGGCCACGTGCTGCTTTCACCTCCATCGAGGTGTGTTATGAGGCTCATGCATAAGGAGTTTTATCACCTTGGTACAGACACCTGCACGGACCATCCCAGCTACAGGGAAGGCTGGTGTGTCTTCACAGAATGGGTCAGTTTCTCAATTCCCTTTAGATGGGTCACCTTACAGGAGGCCCTGGAGAGTGGTCAGGCTGCACAGAGGAGGCTCAGATGAAGAGAAATGCAACAGATGATGAGGCTTCAGGCAGAAAATCAGCCTGTTCAGGTCCATGCTTAATTTTTTATTTTTAATAGCATGTACTTTTTTTCTTGTTGCTAATAAACTGGGATTAAGGTTGGTGTCCCTCAAGTGCCTGCAGCTCTTAAGCTTTTCACTCTGGGATACAGATTGCCTTGTGCCACAAGCACTGCAGTAAATCCCACAGCTCTAACCCTCAGTAACTAATGGGGCACAAAGCCACAGAGAAGAACAACTTGAAACTCTTTATTTAGATTTCTTCTTGTGATGCCTTCTGTTCAACTAAAGTGGAGAATTGTGAAGAATAAAAAAAAATTCTTTATAAAATAAAGGCAAAAGAAAGATACGTACTAAGAATATTCTCAGAACCAAATATGGTCTGACCAGGGTGGATAATTCATGTCAGGGAGAAATTAAGCAGCTTGGTGGATGTGGAATCAGAGTGATACAAGAGAGACTTAGAAAATTACTTCATCCTAAGAGGTGAATAGCCAAAATATTCATAACCACCATATAGATCACAGTAGTCTGTAGAAAAATATGGCATACTCAGATGTAAATTATAGTTGTATATGTTTCATTGATTGTTTCATATGTTTAAATGGCAGATACTTAGATTTCAGCTGAGTTCTGCCTATTTGTTGGAAAGGAATTTTTTTAGGCAAAAGGCATAGGATCTCACTGCCCTGATATTAGGCAAATGTGTGGAAGCACAGCACAGCTTGGCAAAGTGACGTCAGCAGCAGGCAGGGCCACTGTCTGCAGTACAACATGCTATGGTGCATTTCGGGGCTCACCAGCATGTTCAGAACTGAACCCCATTGCAAGCACTGTTATCACCTACTAGAAACTGGAACTAGAAAGTTCATCAAAATTTCTATTCTGCAGCTGTTTATGTGTTTCGTTGCCCAGTGCTCATTTTGTAGCTATTGCTTGGCCTTTCCCTCAAAACACTTTCCAAAAAGGAACAAGTTTTCTGCAATTCCTTAAAGAATTTGTAGCGGAATTCTAGATTCCGTCATCTTTCCACTGGGAATCTCTCCCAGACGTGGTTTTACAAAGCATAAAATTAGGACCAACTAGTAATGGCCTGTTCAGGCATCAACTGGGAGGAGTGGGAAGTGTGTGTGAGCCCTTGCACTGCTGTTCATCACTCTCTAACCCAGAAGCCACGCACTGGCCCTGCACACCACAGAGGGTGGTGTGGGATATCTGGAAAGACCCAAAAACCAAAATGTCGCAGTAAAGACACAAAAGAAGAGACAGAGACACCTGTTACCAGCAAGGAGGAAAGAGCAGGAAGGGGCAAGCAAGACCCGCCTTCTTTATTTTATATACACTTAGAAATTACTATTCATTGGAGGAAATGAGTTCTTCCTCCCTCAGTCACAGTGGTCAAAGGAAATGTCCATCAAAGTTCTGTGTCCAGGAGAAAGGAATGTAAATGATAAGATACAGTTACAATAACATGGCCATGTTTACATAGAAGAATGTGAGAAACTAACTACAAAAGAATGACAACATCCAGAACTGCAAAAGTCAGGGCAACATCAAAAAGGGAATGCTTTTTACATTGTGGCAAAGTGGCTTCATGAACATATTTGCTGATTGTCCCCTTTTCTGGGCAGGCAGCTCCTATTTTCACAGATGAACTTGTGCTCTAGTCTTTCACCCGGAACTACACTCAGTGGTTAGCACCATGTTTATATTTACATCTCTGTGCCATACGGCCTAAAGGACTATAAAATTACAAGAAATATTTGCCACACCATTGACAGCAGTAACTGAGTGAAGAATTGCCAAATGGGAAATCCAAATTTGCAAACTCAGTATTCTGGGCTGTGTGCCAAGTCTGTCTGGGTGCTGTGGAGGTGACATGTTCAGTCTTCTCAAAGGGATGCCAATGTGCCAACTGTATCCCTGGCACAGCATCTTCTGACAAACTTATGGAAAAGAACTGCTACCAAGTCCAGAGGGACATGCAAGCTGCTTTCTGAGCTTCCTTGGCAGCAACTCCATTTCCAAGTTGTGACTGTACTTTCTCCTATTTACAAGACCAGTTGTTTGTGATACACTATGGTCCCTGGTACGATTTTGAAAAGTGCAAAAATGACAGCAGGATGTTGGTTTCCAAGTATAAACTAGTAAAATCCAGAGTAATTTTATTTCCTTAAGAAAAAAATTATATAGATACTCATTTACTGCAGCCCAGATATCATATGTTGCCACTAGTGTGGGAGAATCCAAATCCATTTGTTAGCTGCCAAATGAAAAACATGATCCTTAGAATATGAAGGTTGTAGGGCTGATCTCTAAAGCTTCCTCTTTTCAAATTGTACTTCTTACCTATTGTCTCACAGCTAAACTTCTTCTCTGTCAGTAATTTTTCAAAGTGAAAGAAAAAATTTGAAAAATCCTCCAGTCTTCCACAGGGCTGCATGACCTATAACTTGCAAAAAATCCATTAGAAGACAGCCTTTTAGTAACCAAATTGTGTCATTTACAACTGCACAGCAGCAGGAAGAGCACCGTAAATTACAATTCTGTCACTTTAAGGGACAATGGAAAGTGTAGGCAGACTATTGCTGTAAAGGAGGAAAACTAGGAAAGCGATAGAATTTAATTTGAATGGGGTTTTTTGCCTAATTTACTTCATATAATAGCAAAATTGGTACTTACAGGTTAGTTATTTTTTGGCTGTGTATAGAAGACTTAGTAAAACTATATAAGACTGTTTATTTTTAAGGTGTAGTAGAATAAAAACAACAAATTCAAGCATTTTGTATTTTTTGTCTACTTTATATATGAAGGAAAAAAGAATGTAAAATTTGCTTAGCAATTGTAGTTAATTTTGTTCATACCATTTGAAAACGTATCTACTGCTGAAGCTTGAGCAATAAATGGTGCCTGGGAAGCTGTTGAAATAATGTCATCGTGGGACAAATGGAGCAAAGACTGTCACTCAGATGCTGTGGGTTTATGTGGTTATTCTTTCTCTTTAACAAACAGTTAATTATTTGGAGAAAGGATGTCTTGTTAAAAATTCTCAACATTCCTTTTTTTTTCCTAAACTCTAAAAACTAGTAGTGTGTATCCCTGAGTGCTCTCAATAGGTTTTGCAGGGAACCTAGAGCTGGTATTTTTAAGGATATTTCTGAGAAGGAAAAACAAAAAACAAATCAGACAAAACGGATCTCTTTACAACTCTTCTCCTAACTTTCAAATCCTGTGATACACTTATTATAAAGACATTATAGAAAGAAGTCTAATTTTGAAAACTACAGGCTACTTGAAGCATCTGTAAAATTATCTCAGAAATGCACATTTCCACTTTGTATTTCCACCAATCTGCACTGGGACAGTGAAGCTAGTGAGCTGAGCAATTGCTACTAGAAAAATCAAATACATAAGAAGAAATGCAGTTAACACAATATTTCACATATGTTAATGCTTACAGCTCCATCAGTGTCAGCTTTATTTTCTATTTGATATACACCAAAGCTGGCACACAATTCTAACTGATGAGGTAATGTCATTTTTAATTTAAGGAGCCTTAAGCCGTCCACTTTAACTAGTGATATCATCTTTGCAGCTGTCTCACAGGACTTCATGTAAACATAAGTAATGTGCCCTGGATGGTTTGGAGCAGAGTTGTTAAAAATGACATTGGTCATCCTGAAGACATTTTTTTTCCTTTGATCTCTTTAAAAATGCCAGACACACTTTATTGTCCTGTTTTAGCTCTTCCTGGTATATTAATATGCTTGGAACATTTCAGTGAGCATAACAGTAGAATCTAAAGGTCTAAACAAATTAATGGCAACATTTTAATGTCAGTCGTAGTAAGATAATGAAAAGTAAATGAGATTGTCTGGCTAACAGCAACTTGTTAAATGAAAGGGCAGTGTGGCTGAGACACAGAGGCGCAGGGGCAAGGAAAAGCCTTTTGCTGCCGTCTGAAAGAGTCACAGAACACAACCCAAGCTCCAAATGCCACCACCTTCTCGGAGAAGATTAAACTGATTTTACAGATTCAGTCTGCTCCTTCTTCCTGTCTGGGGTCAAGTGAAATCATCTGCTAATAAAACTTAAGAAGAAACCTGTCTCTACACCTGCAGCTTCTGCCTCCTGTGACTCTCATGCTCGTTTGGAATTTGGATTCCCTGGGCTGGTTCAGCACCACCAACCTGCTGGGCTTGCTTTCCTCAGCCCTTGAACACCAAATCTGTCAGACTGGCATCTCTGGTGACAGGACTGAGGAAGCCTAATGTTGCTCACAGGCAAACTTTTACTACTATTCATTGTTTGGTTATTATACATTTTTCCTTATACAATCCTTAGGTTTGATGCAAATAACCAGAGAGGATTTAACCCAATCTGTCTGGTAATCACATGCTGTACAGTTATGAATATTACAACATGCACTTCTTGATTCAAATACCTAAGCACAGGTGATTTGTATTGAAAGAATTTTTGTCTGAGAAAAACCAAGTGCTCTGACTAGTGTGTGGATTTAGTGATTTGCTCCAAAATATTTGTCCAGATAACAAGGAAACTAACGGATTTTTCTACCACTGATCTGCAATATGGTGGAGTTTTGAAGGAAATCTAATGTTTAGGGATTTATTTATTATTCTGTGGACATATGTTTGGAGGACAGCATATGGAAATCAAAGTATTGTTCATAAAGAGTTCCAGCCAAAAAGACATTTTTGAATTCATAACAGAACTTCACAGTTTGAAAAGAATGCTATGCATTATGTATTGATAACAACACTACACAGACAAAGGAACACAATTTAATAATACAGAATTGTGCTCATGAGATTTCCTTTTTTTTTTGTTAATTGGTTACTTTAGCTGACATTGTCTGCAAGCATAATGGACACCATTCTTCCTAATAGTTCCATGTTGCCAGATGATGTCTACAGACATAATGTAGTCCATTTTAATTATTTCATTTTGCTTACATCTTTCAGCATAATGCATTTTCCAAGCAAGCTAGCATTTTTCTTGATTATCTATGTTGTGTTATGGTTTCTAAATTAATTAGGTCTCCTTCTTTCCTGGAAGTTAAAAGTTTCTTCCTTCCATTTATCTACCAGGTATGATTACGTTGAAGTGATTGATGGAGATAATGCTGAAGGACGCTTATGGGGAAAGTACTGTGGAAAAATTGCTCCCCCTCCTTTAGTGTCTTCAGGACCATATCTTTTTATTAAATTTGTTTCCGACTATGAGACACACGGAGCAGGATTTTCTATCCGTTATGAAGTTTTCAAAAGAGGTGAGAAACAATTCTTTGTTATGTAGTTACAGTTCATGCCCTGTGATTTTTATTTGCATCAGAAAGTTCACCATAATTCTTTGGAATGGGGGGAATGCATGAAAATGCTTGAAAGAGAAAATCTTATTACCCTAGTCATTCCAAGGCGGGGTGTGTATTCAGTGGGTGTAAATCATTATGAATCCAATGGGTCAGCTGTGTCTGAGGGTTCACTCCTCTGCATGAAATATGATAGTTTTCATCAGCTGTTTGTTTAAACCATCTTAAATCCATTAGCTTTATTCCTTTCCTCTTTTTTTAAATAATAATTACTGTATGATTTACAATGTTACTGCCTCAACAGCACTGCAACCTTCTGAGTCCCTGGCTTATTTTGGTTAGTGTTTTGCTCTGAATTCCCAAGAGATGGCTGCGGGCTCAGAAGGACCAGAGTACACATGGGCAGCAGATGATGTTGCTGCTGCTTTCACAAATCATGTTTGGGAGGTAAAGGAGAGAAGAAGCTCACACTGTTCACAGGCATGACTGATGGATGCTCATGCCAGGAGTTACTGTCAATGAGCACAATTAGCTTTATGGGGCACAAAGAAAGCCCAGAGAAACAAAGAGTGCACGATTAACCAGACATATAGACACTCCCTCTTTTATAACACTCTTCCCTAGTCAATAGCTAGAAGAGCTGTAAGGTCACTTTTTTGGCATACATCTTCCCTATAGCTGAATGGAGATTGATAATTCATCTATTCCATTCCTGGAGAATACAGAACCAAAACTCATAATGTATAAAAAGACAATAACATTCATTTTATATAAAAAAATTGACTTCAACATCAATGTTTAGCATCATATTCAGAAAAGCAGTTCAAACCTCCAAATTTCCAATGCACACCACTCCCACTTAGTGCTCCTTTTTCAAAACCAGTTCAAGTCCCTTTTATGCACCTAAACCAGAGCCAGATTTTCAGCTGTGTTCAGCAAACACACTTGGTGGCAGCTGTACTGTTAATGAGGAGAAGCACAGTACTGAAGTCTTTTTGCTATTGCTGTTGCTGCTCTGCACAGTGCTAATTGGGGCCACAGACCTCTTGTTCGCCATCTTCTCTGTCTTTAAATCCACTCTTGACTCCCAGAAATTCTTTTGCTGACCTTCAGGGTCACATTTTTTGAAAGAATTCAGCATCCAAGTGACACCAAGCTTTCCTGAAAAAATATCTCTATTTATTTTGATGTCCTTAGGAGACTAAACTCTTGAAAATGTGTTTTGATGTTTCTCAGGCTTATATATGCAGTACCATCTTTCATAAAGAACAAGGGTGAAACACAAGAAGAAGCGACAGAATGACCTGTGAAACAATCTATTTCAGTAACTGAGTGCTTTCAAGAAAAAAGGTTTTATTTATTTCCTTACAATGTAGTGGCAACTCAGAACTCTGACAGGAACATTGTGTTTATTTCCTTGTGTGGTCATTTACATCTCTCAAAGATATACATTTACCAAGTTAAGATGGCATTATGAATGTGATTTTACACACATGGAAGTCAGGAAACTCAAAATTATGGCTCCCAGAGCAACTTTAACTCTAGTTAATTCCACATAAACTGTATATAAGTGCAGGAAAGTTATCACCACGCACAGTGTTAGAAAATGCCATGTGTACACAAAGGATACAAGTTATCATTGCTGTGGGAACACAGCCCTATTTAACTTCTGAATAAATGCATATATGCTATTCCAGTTTTGCATTCTAGTATCTGTACCAAATAAAGCTGTTCACCCTTGTGCACAGGTGAAGCTCAGCTGCTCACACCAGGTGATTATGTCTGGTTTAGCATATTCAAAACTTAGCTCATCATTTCCCAGGTATGAGAAGTATGATCCAGAGCCCCAGGTCCTGTGGTGCTGAGCTGAAGGCTGAACTTCATTCCAGCACACAGTGTATTTTTGCCCACTACTCTTTATTTCTCATTCAGCTCCGAAGACAGAGAGATACTGAAGAAGTTTAATTCAGGACTAAAATATGAAACCCATTTTGCCCAACCTTTAGCCCATGTGAAACGTTCATCATTTTGGCTTTGGCAGACAGCCTGTCTTAGGGTGGATGAGTGACGTATTCAAGGATCTACACAGTTCACATTCAACGTTCCTAACTTTAGCCAACTAAATTTGTGCTGTAAACTGAAAGGAAAGAAAGTGTCAACAGAGAAGGCAAATGATTTTTTGGCTCAGTGACACCCACAGATAGCAGATTAAATCATCCCCAATATATTCTCTTTCTTTGCTCTCTGCAGCCTCCCCTCGGTCTTCCCTTTAGCTCATATCTTTTCCTTTGTTTCATACACAAGTACACATGTAGTTTCTCCACCTCAGAAGTATCTATTTTGCTGGGTCTCCACTGGAACCTTTTCTGCCAGTTTTCCATGAACATTGCCCTATGGAGTTGTCATAGCTTCAGTATTGATTTAATTCCTGCAGCTGCTTCACAGTGTCAATAAAGGGTCAAAATCTGTGGAGGGCATTTTAGTGAGACAGCTCCTCTGAAAACAGTTTCTGTTTCTTGCACCAGATTGACTCGAACATTTTTAAAATAAAGCAAGCTGGCATCGAGATACCGTGTGTGAGTGTAAGGAGCCTGACGATTGCACACTCTCAGAGCCAGGATCTGGCTGTATTTAATAAAGCAATAATGATCCTGGCTTACATGTTATATTGCATCTTTTATTGGATTCCAAGAGGAGTACAGAGCACTTTATACTATGAATGGCATAGCAAAGCTATTTTATCCTGTAACAGCAGCTACTGGTGGGAGTGAGGAGCAACAACCAGAATATAACCCTCCCATACGTGACAAGGAGACAAAGGAATGACAGGGAGAGAAGAGAAATATCTGTCTAATGTGTAAGGGGGTGATTTAATTATAGGCAAAATGTAATTTCCCAAATTGGAAAGGGTCAGGTTACATGACCATCAATATCCATATCTTCCAAAATATGCCATGAGTGTTCTGAATATTGATGTGATAGTTCAAGCATTTCCTCTCAGTGTTTGTTGAAGGGCAACAATATCTGAACTGACTAAATTCATTCAAACCTCACTCTTGCATGCTGAATTTAGCTGGGAGGTGGCCAGATCTGTGGGGGGTAATATGTTTGGCACATTCACAATGAAAACATTTTCTATAGTGAAGTAAGGGTATTCATAAATGCAACAATCCAGACTGTTTTCCTTCAATGATCTGTGTTAAGCATTGGAAATCCTCTAAAGCTCCTGACTACAGTCTCTAAGGATGCTGGGCATCCTTATCCAAATTGAGACCTCACACACATCATCCTCCAGCACAGATCTGCCTGTTGCAACCAAACTGTGCTCTCCATGGTCTTCCTCTACTCCATGTCTGAAGACCTTCGTTTGAGTCATCCTATTCAAACTCCCCAAGTCAGCTGCTATCTACCAATGCCCCAAGTCCTGCAAATCACCCTCTATTAAATTTGGAGTGTCAAATGGCAGACCAGGTTACCTATGCTGACCTTGTGGGAAGATGTGTGGGCAGTGCCTGCAGCTGACTTCTCAGCACGCCTGCAGGTGTGGGATCCAAAGACAGGATTCCTGAGGGACCTAAATAAAGGAGAAATGAGATCCGTCAACAAGAGAGACTCCAGTTTGCCCCCTGTACTCACAGAGACAAATCCAGTGGCCTGGCCTTTTATACCCTTACATCTTTACTGCCACTTTCCTGTTCCACCAAGAGCACTGTTTGGAGCATCCCATTATGCCATGGTGGGAACATCAGGGAAAGCTGGTGTGTCAACATTGACATTAGGTGACTTCTAGCAACACTGCCTGTAATCACACAGTTTATCATGCCCGCACTAAAAGCAACATTTTACTGGTGCACCTGTGTCAACACCACTCAGAATGAGTCACTCACCCTCAGTACATGTACGAATTACCTTTCACATTTAGTTTGTCAAGGAGGCATAGGTCACATCTGGCAGAGTTACTGAGTCAGTGTTCCAGGAATCTGAAACCACTACTCCCTCTACTGAATTCACTCACCCGCTTTTGTAAAAAAATTCTATTTCACCAATAAAAGCCTGTCAGCCATAAGATTTAAAGATTTGAGCTTGAAGGGGCTATAATTATTTCTCTAGGGCTCTGTTGAGATTTCTGCAGCTTACACTTTCATTGTTCCCACATGACTTTGTATTTGTCATAATTTTTTCTAGAGCTGGTACAAGTTTTCATATTGTTCCATACAAATTGAAAATTGAAGATCAGACAGTATATGCGAATTGGGCTTTAAAACCTGACTATCAATAATAGGAACAAGCTGGTGAATGATTAATGCAGCAATTAAAATGAGGTGTTTCATTGAAAAGCCACCTTTGCTGCTGGAGAGACAATACAACATAATTTGTTTTCCAGCTAACTACTTTGCTTAGTAGCACAGTGTTAACCCAGCTGATTTTTCTCCTCCTACAGGACCTGAATGTTCCCGAAACTTTACTTCATCAAGTGGAGTGATAAAGTCCCCTGGATTCCCTGAAAAGTATCCCAATAGCCTTGAATGCACTTATATTATCTTTGCACCAAAGATGTCAGAGATTATATTGGAATTTGAAAGCTTTGAGCTAGAACCTGATTCAAATACTCCAGGGGGAGCGTTCTGTCGCTATGACCGATTGGAAATCTGGGATGGATTCCCTGATGGTAAGAGAAAAATGGACTGTGATATGCATAACCATTACTATGTAACGGCCTGCAGAAGGCATATTCCCATTTTTTAAACTGTCATGCTGGAGAGATCTTTGCTTGATTTATGTGAAGTGAGTTGAATTAAAAAGAAATGGAGAAAATGCTGTGTAAATTCATTCAGTAAAGCATATCATAGTGTGAATGATTTTTTTTTTATTAAATATGTTCAATTTTGCACAGTTGGCTTAGCAGAAACCTCTGTGTTCCGTGGTAATATGTGATGAATCTTCTACACTAAAATAAATTAAATGAAGCCTCATAATAAGTCCCCAAATTTTCACAGCTAACATGTGAGTATATTCCAGGCATTTCCAACAAATTGCAGAAACTGGTCTTCAGGTACTGATCCACTGACTTGTGGAGGAACTCCATTACAGACCATCTGTCAAAGCAGAGAATTTCTTTGCCACAGAAAATGTGGTGTCCATGCAGTTGAAATCATAGTGACTAAATGATTTCCCAGGTCAGTAAACAGTCACTGAGTTATTCATTCAGGTGGCTTCAGTGACTGGGCTCTGCAGGGTTCCTCCATTGTAGTGCTCTCTCTTCCAGCAGTTTAAGCAAATCCAAAGGTTTTATCTTAATTTGTTAATTTATAATCTCTGATAAAATGGGCACAAGTGTCAAGGTGGGTGTGTTGGGTACCCTTCTGGAGCATTTCTGCAATCGCAGTATTTTTCCACTTGGTTGTTGACCACACTTGACCTTGTGCACATTCACTAAGTGCATAACTAGTTATTAGCTAACCCTACAGAGCCGGAGAGCCCTCATTTCACCCTCTCCCTGTCTCATATCCCTGTTTTACAGTGAGCCTGACAAATAAAATAACTGCATGATTTCTCTATGTTTTTCATATACAGCACTGGGTCTGTAAGGTTCGAGTCCCCCCTGCACAGGGCAGCCTTGTATGAGATCTCCAGTGACCCAGAGCCAGAGGCTGCAACTCCAGCCTAAAAGGGACTGTTCAAGCTGAATGCCCAACCTTTAGGGTGCCCAAATGCTCATATGAGCTGTGGAAACAGCTATGGAAAGCCTATTATTGTGATGCCTTTTTCACTGTTCCTACATATGGCATAAGCTGATAAAGAGAAGCATCTTGAAGCTGTCCTTTTTCTTCTTAATTTTTAATTTGTAGCAAAATTCAGTGGCTGAAGATTTGTGTTGTGTTGAGCACTAATTACAACTGTTTCAGGTTTCCACTTGTGTGGTAACCCATATTAATAGATTTTTTTTGTTTTATGAACAGAAGTGTCAGTTTCTACAAATTGCTAATCCTACCTTAATGTTTCATTTAAATGAAAATATATAACTTAAGGAATATATTTTAATAACACATTTAAGCTCCCTTGTTCTCTTAGATAAATCCCTGATACAGTTTTGCTTAAAGCTTTCATTGATGCTGCAGGAAATACGTCTTTTAACATATATTTGCTTTTTTGGGGGGGTTTGTTTTGTGCTTAATGGGTTTATCATGGCTCTTTTCAATTCACTTCAATAAATAGTGAAGAAAGACCCATAACAGTAGCTAAAAGACTATTTAGTATTTAATGCCTCAGTTAGGAAAACAATATTGTAGCAGTACAATAATGATGTCTGGAACATTTAATAATAGGTTTATTTGTATATAGGCCAAATCTGTCCTGTAGAGCTTGCAATGAAACTGATATTTGAAAAGATGATCCAGTCAATCAATTTATGTGTAATGTAACCAAAAAGAAATGCATTATTGTCAGTGCAGAGGGTTTCAAAGCAGTAATTTCCTGGTTCAAGAAGGTGGCTGAGCCATACTGAAGACTAATTATCAACAGGCATTACCAGCCTTCCACAAACTGTCTCTAACAAACTGTCTAAACACAAAATGATCCTGACATCCAATAGAGGTACTTACATGTTTGTAAATATTCAACAGAATTTGTAGGCTGGTAAAAATGTTTTCTTTTCTTGTTGGAGGTTGCAGCAGTTGTAGGGAAATGTTTGCTGCATCATTTCACTGTAGGACAATCCTCAGCCAGCAGTCTCTTGTTTAACTTAATGCTGCAAAGAGGGGATGTGATTGCTTCTCTATAAATGCATCACAAGATGAATCCCTGGGAGGGAGGGAGGGAGAACTATTTCACTTGAAGACCAAAGCTGACAGAGGAAACCACTGGTACAACCTGGTCATATACTGAAGACAGAGAGTATCTGGATAGTGGAGTATATATATAGAGAGAGTATCTGGGTAAAAAAACCCTAATTTGCATCCACATGGACGGAGTAAATTTCTGCATAGTGCTAAATTAGACAGTATGGTTGCCTTTGATGAAGGGAGACTCACCCAGGGTGAGCCTTTCAGCTGTTTGTCCATTTCCCTTTCAGCCATGAAAAAGTATTCTACACTACTGAAACAGGGACATGGTCGTGTGAGCTTCTTATTTGCTGGCATACTCCTTTGCACAGTTTTAGCACACACCAATTTGCACTTTCCTTAGAAATTCCTAAGCATGATTTGGAGGTCAGTGAAAGCCAGGGGTCATTCCAAATAGGCATGTTGGACATCCAGTTTCAGAGGGAAGAGCCCCACAGAGGCAAGCTGTGTCACAGTGTTGGTCTAATCCCAGGCTACTGGCTGCAGGTCCAGAGGGTGTTCCCTGGCCTGCTCTGTTTAGTGATCTTCTGTAGAAAAGGAAGTTATTTTGCTTTGTTATAATGCATTGCTGCTCACATGCCCAGTTGTGTTAGAGGTTAAGGCTGCTGTTGCACTGCACTGATATAAATATGACAGAAGGATTTTTTAAATGTGTGGAAGAAACATATGTCCTTCAGTTCACATCCCCTGCTCCACAGCAACACAGCTGTGGTTTTCTGGGATGATGGCAATATTTTAATAGAAGACAGAAAACAGGTTTTGGAAAATAGTTGTGGTCTCAGCCAGAGCAGAATTAGATGGACAGCCCTCTGAATTTGCTGCTCTCGCCCATCTCTGGAAAGCAGACATCAGTGCTTGAGACAGGCAGTCAGTCCCTCTGTTCTCAGCAGGGAACAGCATCTCACTCTGATATGTCTCAACATCTACTGCAGGGCACAGTTAATGGACCTCCGGAGTTTCTTGTCTTATTGTACTGGGAGCTATGAATTCCTAAGTCAGATGTAAACTTCAGATACCTTAGTTAGAGCAGATGAAACCCAACATAAGTGGAAAATGTTTTCACCTTAGAATTTGATCAGCTACAGTCACTAGGGATCAGCAGGAAATGAATTTGCTTTTTTATACAGTTGTGATTATTTTTTCCATCCTGCCCTCAAAAAAAACCCAAAAAATAAAGAAGACAAATGTTCTTTTAAACAAATTTTCACAATGATGTTTAAAAGGATATGTCAAAGTCAGTAAGCTTCCATTTACATTTTACTTCTATGTAATTTCCATTTCAGTGATGGAAAACAATTTTCTGTTAGAGAATTTGACAGCAACTGTAACAGTCATTCAAAAAGACGTTAATCCTGAAATGCTCTGTCACAATCATGGAGTCCTCAGCCTACCTGGTTGTCCTTTTAGTGGATTGAAGTTGGCAAGTGCTGAGTATTTACGACTTGATTCTACAAAATATGTGCTTATCTTTGAAGCATGTGAGCAGTTAGATTGACTTCAAAAGGAATTCACCAAGGACACTTACAGGACTGAAGTTAAACAGTGGTGTAAGTGTTTTGCTGTTTCGAAAGGGGAATGGTAGGCATTCCAAAATGCCTCAAACCTGGCATTTTGTTTCTGCATAACTGCATGCCAGGGGCACCCTTCAGTCTCTTCTTTAAAACAAAGCAATATGTGAAAAAAAACCCTATTGGAGAAATTTTGGGGAGCTACATGTTCATGTTGCAAATATTATGCAGAAAAGGGACTATGGTTTGAAGGAGATAACAGGTGGATTTAGAGCAGGAGAGTGAGTAGATCTCAGAATAGTAATATATGATTTTTGCCTGAATAAACTAGACACCAAAAATATCTGCCCAAGGCACAGATATATCTCAGCCAGCCTCTGCTGAGAACAGTCCATTGATGACTTTGGAGAAAAATAGCCCACTCAAAAGGAGGACTAGCTTTAGTGATGAATTGCACATATTCATCATGCAGCTCTCTTTGAAGCTCTATAGGCTGTCTACTAGGGCTCAAACGTAATTTAAGGAAGTTTACATATGGTTTAAGAACCACAGCCTAAGCATTGCTGCTTCAGTCAATACCACAAGAGCTTCCACTGAATTACAGAGCAAAGCAGAATGCTTTAGTGCAGTCATTAACATCAGTGCAAATAAAGGTTGCTATTAATCTAAGTGTGTTTCTCCTGTTGTGGTTCCTTTCTACACTCTTGTGCGAAGCTATTAAGATATAAGACTATACACAAGCTCAGTGTAGTTGACTACTGGACTGTGAGGATGGAATTAATTTTTCAGATGTTTTCTCTTTAGCATCCTAAATTGTGTGCAAATATTTTGTCTATAAAAATCATACCGGTGTGAAAACAGTCCACAACATACCTGCATACTTACAAAACCAGCTTTAAAATTAAGTAAATGGCTAGTTGATGTAACATTTGTTTCAATATTTTAGAAGTCTGATATACCTTTTTTTCCTTGTTCATGGGGCTTTTTTGTTTGGTTTTTTTAACTTTATTCCAAAAGCTAACATTGCAACTAGATGGGCAAAATTGTATTTCAGTAAGTCTCAGAATTTCCTCATACAAAAATTCTTTGTCAGAAGGGCAAAAAATAGAAAAGAAAAAAGAATCAGTAAGGATAAGGTTTCTGTTTAGTCTTTGACCACCACTACATTCTATATATTATGCACTTAGATCTGTAAACCTTCAAAAAACATATTAAGAATAATCAAGGATTTATTCCGGTTCTAGAATTAGACTCTTCCTTTTGGGAAATGCATGCAAAAGAGGTTTCTTAGTTGTCCCTTCATCTTTAACCAGAAAGTTATTCAGTTTTCCACTATATCATACCATGCCAGTGGAAAGAGGAGACAAGGTCTCAGAAATTGCTGCAGCATGGGCAGTCAAATGAAGTAGCTGGCTCACTGAAATGCCTTTGTTCTGCGGGTAGTGTGGAAGCATCCTTGAGTGAGGACATTTCCAAGTGACTCACATTTGGAGTAGTGCTTCCTGGGGCATGCTGGCATAGCAATATGATGGTCCACAGTTTGAGGCTGCAAAGAACTTTCTAGACCTAATGACTTTTCAGCACCTGCTGCCTAAAATTCCCATTTGGAACTGTATATAGTCTATTATGAAATCCCATCTGGTTTCCTAAGGAATTGTCAAGAAGATGGTTAAAAAAAAGCGGTGGCATCGTCTACCTAAACAGGCAGCAGTATCATCCCCTGAATGACTACTCAGATGGGTTCTCTCCACAGCATTTATTTGATGTGGTGACACACAGAATATCTGATAATTTATTGTCATTCAAAAGTTTTCAAGACTTGAATGGGGAAAAAAATGAGAACTTTGTGTTATCTATTTATGGAAGAAGAATGAGAATCTCTATTTCATCCAGTTGTGCTCAGATCAATATCATACTAGCTCAGCAGGCTAAGGTTTACATGTTGTGCAAAAAAATTCAATACCTCTTTTTGTCATATTCTGCACATTTTTGGCTCTTGCATCTACATAGCTAGCAAAGGGAATAATACTGTGATAGCAGGGCCAAACTGTTGAAGACTCAAATGCATAATCACTAAATGTGTCTTAAAAATTATAAACCAGTGAGTCATGGGGAATCTTAAAGCTTGTCTGCTTTGAACAAAGTTCTCTTCTGTTTGTCATTTCAAAGAGGCTTTTCTACAGGAAATGGGAAGAGGGAGGCTCAGAGTACCATAACATGGTAGCCTTATCCTTCTTATTTTCTTGCAGTTCAGAGCACCCTCAGCAGCTATAATCTTGAAAGCCATTCTGGGAAAGAGCAGGATCAGAGCTGTTTGCACATAGAAAATGCAGAAGAAAGCAAAAACAAACACAAAACCAAAAACCTGCAACAATTGGAACTTGGGGGCATTCTTTTGTGCTTTTAAAAATCTGCTAATGGTAACAGTCTAAAACAAATTTCTCTCTACAAAAAATAAACCTGTGAAGTTTTAATGATTTCTAGGATGAGGAAGAATTCAACTCATATCCTCTATAGGATCATTCTATAGTTTCATTCTTTCAATGCTGCATTGAACAACCTTGATGGAAAAAGTCTGAATTGGCAGGTATTTTAAATGCCATGGCATTGCCAAGGCAACTGAAGACTAACTGTGGCCAGAATATGGATAGAAAAGCACATGCTGGCAGCAAGAGCTACAACATCTGAGCTCCCTCTTTCTGGCAACTCTAGGGCCTTACAGAAATGTGTAGCTTACATAATAAAGTTATTCCAAGCTGGAACTGTTTTAGTTGTTGGAAAATGCCAATAAATGACTAGAAAATTATGTTAGCTGTAGATTTTCTTTGAACTGTGAATAATTAGGATATCTAAACATTTTATATTTTAAACTGAAAGTGTAATGGACTTTCTAGAGAAATGACAAGGTGTTAATTTAAGCCTGGAAAGCCAGTGGTGTAAGCATTAGAATGACGCCTCATGATTATTTTTGTGATTGACTCCATGGGTGGGTTTTAGCATTATCTTTTCTTATTGTTTGTAAGCACAGATGTACCACCATTCAACAGCCTAGGGACCTATCTGTAGGAAATACTCAAGTGCTAGAAGGCCACATATGTTGGTTGTGAATTGAGTAGCTTAATTAAGGGAAAAGATTATCTCACTGCACAGGAAATGCTGAAAAACATCAGAATCAGGTTTATACAGTATTAACATTAGGGAGATCGTGTATCTGTGTGTGTGTATTCTGTGACATGGAGATATACTTAAGAAATCCTTGCTCTTTTGAAAGCATGAAGATTTTACTCTTAAATTCTTTTACAATATTCTTTAATATTGACCATATGGGCAAAAGAACTATGAGGTTGTGCTGAAAGCCTAAGTAGGGGAGGATGATTAGTGATAACCTCAATATGAGTCAAAAATATTTTTCAAAGTTTGATATTAAATAAACCAATTATCTGCAGTACAGAGCATAAAACCTGGAAGGCACTGTTTGAACTCCTCACAGCATTTTATGTACTGGGTTGGCAACATCAGGCCATTCAGTTGTTCTTGTCATAAATTGGTGCTTCAATCACACTTTGGAAAATACTTGTGGTGTTTTGTACATGTAATTTTGTGCATCATTGCCCTCTGTGCACACTTTGAAGGACACTTTTTGAAATCCTGGTTCTTTACATTTTCAGAGGTTCATGAAGTGCTATCTGGAGAATTTTGGAAGTATGATTGCTAGGGCAGGATAAACAATTCATTGTTCATCACTGAGTTATTGATGACATTGTTATCTTGAACTGTGACAGAGGTTCACGGTTTCCTGCTGAGGGCCTGTCTTTGGGAGGATATTGTAGTGGTTTCTATTGTTATAGCAGAACTGGTAATTTACTATTGTATCCTGTCTCTTTGCAGTTGGCCCACACATCGGGCGTTATTGTGGGCAAAACAACCCAGGACGTGTCCGGTCTTCAACAGGGATCCTTTCCATGGTATTTTACACCGACAGTGCAATAGCAAAGGAGGGATTCTCAGCAAACTACAGCGTGTCGCAGAGCAGTGTCTCAGAAGGTCAGTGTTTATCTATCCTGCAGAGCTTCTTGGAAAATACTCTCTGTTATGTCTTCTTGCACACCAGGTGTTGCCTGAAGCTTTAAAGAAACCTTAAATAAATAAGATGGTGAGGAAGGATTGGTTCTGTTTTCCTTTTTTTCTGTTTTTTTTTAAAGAACAGCTGACCTTTGAAAAGCAGTGCAAGCAGAATTCTTCTTACACTTTTATTCCCAGTATGGCCAGGAAGTTGGGATAATTATTGTGAAAAACTGTGCAGACCAAGGAAACACAGGAATGCAGAGGAATTGAACACTTGCATTAAAACAATGAAACATGAACAATGAATGCACTATCCAAAGCCTTCTTTTATTACATGGAATAAGTTTGATGATCGATTTTTTGAATAAAAAGAACCGTTTAATATATGTGCTCTTGTTAAACCATTTCATAAGGTATCTAAGCTTTGTTCTCTGTCTCATATTTTTTTCTCAGTTGACTCATTTTCATGCTTACCCTTTGGACAGAGAATGAAATGAAGTGAGGGAGACAGGAAAATAACAGACTGTGTTACACCATGTCCTTGCAGATTTCATTGCTTTCCCCAATGATAAAACACACACTTTAAATCAAACTCTCTCTCCTTTCTGTGTCTTACTGAGTTTTGAGCAGATTCACACAGATTTGATGTACTTGTTTAATCAAAGAAGGGACCAAAGATAAATGAGTAAACTGAAATTTTAGCTGTAACTCTCCACCTCTCCTTCACTCCTTGCCACTTAAACAGCTTTCTTACACATGCATAGCCAGGAAGAGTGAATGGGGGACATAGCCTCTGTGGATGGGAAGCATTGTACCTTCAGCTAGTTTCATTTCTTGTTATGTAGGTGCTGCTTCTATCCCTTCACAAAACTAGCACAGGCAACTTGGGTCCCCATGTCCATCTCCTCCACAGTCACCCTCCCTGGGCTGTAGGTGCACCATCACACTGACATCAGAATTAGTAATATTTGCTATGCTGGGATGCTTTCAGCTATTAAACACAGGACAATAGAACAGAAGTTAGCATGTATGAAAACCCTTTTGGATGATCAGAGGAAATATTTTATATGCTGCAGACCTGGAGAAGTGGATTCTTTTGCTTAATTTCATCCACCCTTGCTCTTTGCGTTGTCAATAAAGAGAGGGACACATCCAGAGAGGACAGCTCAATCTACTTATCACAGACACACGAGATGTCCCCAGGAGGTAATTGTCCCTTTCAGTAGACTACAGGGAAAGCCAACATGTCTAGCTCAAACTAGATACACTTTAGCTATTTTAATATTACTCCCACCTATCATGTTTTGCATTCCTTACAGTGGCTTGTGGTTTTCCTTCAGATTTCAAGCAGAAGTTCCCTTACTTTGAGTCTTACCCTTATGGAATTTAGCTTCCGTACTGCTACCACCTACCTAATACATTGAAGCAGCACAGAATTGGGAGGAGGGTCATATTCCACAGCAAATGCTGCTGGCATGATTCAATCATGGGTCACCCTAACTACAATTCTTATAAAATACCCTGATAGCATTTCTGAACAAAAATTTTTAGATCCCTGATAAAATATTTAAGAATTTTTTTCAGAATACTTTCATTTTCATTGAATACCCAAAGCTTTATTTATTTAAAGCTAATTTTTCTATCTCATGGAGGTGGAAACCTTCAGCTCAGCACCCACACCTCTGTTGGAGAAACATCAGCTCCAGAAAAGGTGTGATAAAGAGGAGCATATATCCAACAGCCAGGGCCTCCATTTCACACAGTTATGTTACCTTATATTCTAATGAATTAATAAATTACGTTTCTCCACTGTGAAGTCCTTGAACAGAAGCTTAGGCATATGGGGTTTTTTCTCCTGCCCTTATTCTGGGCTGTGTGGGGCCCGGGAGCACCTGGGTGTGAGGATCTGTCTGGAGCCATTGGCCTCTCTTGCTTTAGTGGGGGTTGGAGACTTTATTTTTGAAGACTGAAAGAAGAATTGAGTCACCCTGCCCTGTCAACCTTTGAACTCACTATAGTGATTAGGAAGTCAATTGATTCTAAATTATCTAGGTAATTTTTGTGTCAACAAAAAGAGATTGAATGGAGATGATCAACTCATTTAAAATACACCACATTACAGAAGAGGTGGTAATTTCCTTAGGTCAATAATCTTCTGGCTTGAATTCAAATTTTGTTGATCTGTTTCACTCCAGGATGCAAAGAGAATGGCTGAAATTTTAATAATATTTTTAAAGCATTTTATATTTTTTGTGCTGAAGTAAATAGTTTTAAAATGAAATTATTTCATACAGTCATCTAGTTTGTCTTTTCTGGGTTTGTGCATAATTATGAGGTGAACATACATTGTTTTATAGTATGAATCCACAGGAGTGTCTGTGCTAGCCTAGAATAGACAATTCTATTGTCCTGTATTGAAATGGCTACAATCATGGACTAAAAATATTTGTATAGCATTATTATTGCAGGAATTGCCATGGCAACTTGAATGACAGTATTAAGAATGACACCATAAGCCCAATACTGCCTCACTTAAAGTTGCTAAAGTATTCAAAGTCACATAAAAATAAATTCTTTAGATATTCATATTCAAAGCAGCGAAATGTTCTTATTATTCAAAGTCTAAATCAAAAAGCTGACCATAATAATGATGGTAATTTATTTTTCTTCAGATTTCCAGTGCATGGAACCACTAGGTATGGAGTCAGGAGAAATTCATTCTGATCAAATCACGGTCTCCTCCCAGTACAGCGCTATCTGGTCTTCAGAAAGGTCCCGGCTAAATTACCCTGAGAATGGATGGACCCCAGGGGAAGATTCTATCAGAGAATGGATACAGGTAAAAAGATAACATTTTAAAGATATTATTAATAATACTCTCTGGGGTTTATTGAATGTGAAGAATGCAAAAGAAAGAAAAAAAATAACACAGTGAAGTACTTCTACATAATTTAAGAATCATTGCAAGTGAATAGCTCATTTTCCCTATTAGACACACTAAAAAATACTTAGTCCTGAAGGTATAGAAAAAGAAAAGGTCAGGAAGATTAATTCTTCTGCCTCCCACATCTATTGTTTTTGCAGTCTTCTGGGCACAAATAACAGAGATTTTGGTTTAGTGGAAAAGTCAATATTAGTTTAACATGCACTTAAAGTGGAATGTCCCAGTAAACTGAGCATGTGCTATATCTCTAGCTGATTACAGTCAAGCATTAATACAATGTGGTGTTTTCATGCTCTCAGATTTCACCTCAGAAGACCTATGTCCCTTCTAGAATGTGTTGCATGCAGAATGAGTTCAATGGTCTGTGTCTGGTGACTGCTCTTCCACATCCTTAAACACAACAGTCATTAGCAAGAGGGGCTGACTCAGCTTTGCTCTGTTAATAAAGGAGAAATCCTGCAAACATTTGTTGCCATGAAGAGGCTCCTTGGGTTCAGCCAGTCTGTTTGGGCTTGTTGTTTGCTATGTATTATCAGGTCCATAACTGAGTGGTGCATAACTCCTGAACAGGTTAAGATTATTCATATCAATTACTGTATACAAAAAACAATACTAGTGGGCAAGTATTAATATCATTATATGAAAAAAAAAACGTGATTTGTCTCAGTTGTATGTTGAATTACACTACTTAGCTGAAACCTAGGTTCTATTTCTGTTGGCAAAAGCTTAGAGAAATGCTTAAGCATATTATATATATATTAATAATATCAAAAACTTGTTCAAAGATCTGAAACATTCCCCCTACTTCTGTTGTTTTCTATAGGAAATTGCTAACTGACATATAAAAACAATGCCTTATTAGCCTTTCATATGAATGTTCACACTGGTGTTTCCTGTGAGGTTTGATGTCTGCAAGAAAGCTTAAAAACATGTTGAGTAGTAGTTAGTAAAGGGAAGAAAGAGGGAGAAATCTTTCATTTCTGATCCTTGGCACACAACGGGACTCTCAGGTGTCCTGCTCAGGGGCCCCTATGCATCCTGAACTCTTGGCAACGTGGTAATCGTGTACAATGGACCTAATCAGACTTCAGAGTGGTGAAAAAAAAAAACTGTTGATCCTTTTTCATTACTTAGCAATAAACATTAAAATCTCCCCAACCTTATCTAAGTGCAAGGCTTGTTATTAATCATTGCCACTTGCAATCCATGGAATGCACATGGAAAAAGGGTGGAATGCATCAGAATCAAATTCCATGTGTTTCATCTGGTCGGAAGGCTGCCACTTTTTTTTTTTTTTGTCTCCTTCTTTTCTGCTGTCACTTGCACATTTATGACTCGATAATCAAAACAAGAGAGTTAGTCAAATCTCATTCATGTGTTTTGTGTGCTTATTAACTTTATTAAGTTATGATAACTATGTACCTATATATTACCTATATATATATCTTAATCCTTTCACTTAGAACTAGATCTTTCTGAGAAAAAGTTTCAAAGGACTTCTTTTAACCATAAACTTCTTTAATAACAGACACATATCAGAATTCAAGCTCTTCCAGGGTTTATACTTAAAACAGCTCAGGGTACCTCAGGCCTCCTGCACATGAATTTCTCAGCCTTCTTTGCCTCCTGCCATAAATCAGGGTGCTCAGAGGCTGAACAACCACATAAGCATAATTTTTAGCAGCTTTATGCAGCTTTCAGCTACCACATCAGCCCAGATTCTGGTGGTTATTTGCATGTTGTGCTGTTCATGCCATGGCTCTCATCTACTTCACCTAGCTCCTGGTCTGGAAAAAGCAGCATTAACCATTTCCCTGGGCAGCCTAGCCTTTAAACATCTCCTTCACTGCCCAGGGCCCATGTGGAGGGCCCATGTGGCCCATGTGGCAGACCATCACAGAGCAATCAACACGGCTGTAGCGGTCATCACGGCCAAGCGGGGTCTTGTTGGCAGGAGTGAGCCCACAAAATTTTACTTGAAGATCCATTGCATTGAATAGACATGCTCAGCACATGCTGCAGAAGAACTGCAGGTAGTTTCTACCACTCAACCTACACAGCAGAAGCAACTGAGCTAGTTTAGAGATTGAGTGTACCATCCCCTGGCCTTTCACAAGGTACAACACTTTAACTCATCTTTGAGTGATAATTCTTATGCTTATTTTATTGTGTTTTAATTATATACCAACATTGATAATTCAAACTTCCAAATGTGTTCTAAATGTTTTCCTGTTAATTGACAATCATGAGATGGTTGCTAAGGGCTTCAGACCACCAGAAACCTCAGTAAGAGGGTTCTTGTGCATATGAACCTCCATTTTCTACAAAGTCTTGATACCACCGGTAGTAAGTGCATGTTGCGTGTTTGTGTCTGGATAAAATATTGAAATCCCATGTTTCGTCTGTACAAATATCACTGGGAACAGATGTTCATCTCCATAAGAGTTTACAGACAAACAACCAAGGACATGTAAGTGATAAAATACTCTGAAATTACCCATAGAAAAAAGAGAGTAATATTTTGTAAAAGGAGGAAGGCACTTGTACGTGAAGGACTGAGGTCACTTTGTTCTGCTTTGTTGTGCATGCTATTGTAAACTAGTCATTTATGTGAAGTATTTGCTTTTGTGCAATGCAGCATAAATGGATTTTTGCTACACACTGCAAGAACTCTAGAAAATATTCAGAAAAAAAACCAAAGACAAAGGATACGGCAATGCTGAACTTAAAACTTTCAAAGAGAATATTTCTGTCTATATGCCCTTGTCTGAGAGACAGAGATTTTGTGTATATCAGTTAATCATTTCTTTTTTCATGATTGCAGATTTCCATACCTGCACACACACTGCAGCTGGTTAAATAGTGTTGTCTGCCTTTGAACTGCTAGTATGCATATGCAACTAGGACATATGTCTGAGCTGTGTACAGTCATAACTGGGCAAAACAGCTTGAAAATTCAGCTCCAAATACTAATTTCCACAGTGCATCATGGGTTTATCTGTATAGAGGAAATATTATAGTTCTCCTTTCCTTTCCTTTTACCTCCCCCTTCAAGGTTAATGTTTTTGTTAAGACAAAAGAAACAGAAAACCTTGTTCAGCATCAGCCAAAGGAGATTGGTATCTATAGAGGATGTCTAGAGGGCATGAAATGTGGTTGTCTCCATTGAGTTGTTGAAGTCTTTTGGACCATTTTGATGTAAATAATTAGCAAAATAGCGTTGGCTTGTTATTAGCAATGGATTTGCATTAATTTCATCTGTGGACCTGAAACCCATTCCTTTGTGGAAAAACTACATTTTTCCTTTGTGACTGACAGGTACGAGCTCCTGTGTCTGAGTGCCACCTGCTTATAGGGTTCTGTTAAGCAAAAGTTGCCTTTCCCTTCCATTCTTTAGTTGTTTGAAAATAAATGTCAAAGCTTAAATTCAAAATAACCATAGTACAATCACACTGTAAGGCTGCACAGTACTTTCTCCATTTTATTTTTACCCTCAAACACACTTTTGAAAATTGCTCAGCTAACATGAGATTTGGAGTGATTCCTTAATCAGAAACAGAGTCACTCTAGATTGAATTTCTTCTTTAAGAACACATTAATAAGTCTGTGGATTTTCCAGTATGAATGGAACAAAGATATGCATGAGGCAACAAGGGCTGCCAAAAGTATGCATGAAGGTAGTTTATTGTCATATGGGATCTTATTAGCATCTCAACCTTAAGCTCAGCCTATTTGTTTATTGCACTTATGTTTCACACACTCGACTGCCCGTCAGTTTGAAACAGCATAATTTAAAATAAAAAATAAAAACAGCCCTTTAATTTAATCAAGAGCAGGGAACTGCCATTGCAATGTAAGTCATTGTCCCTCATTAATGTATCCTTTCACAGGAAAAATAGTATAGTGTTTCCATTTCTGTAATCTGAACAACAAACATGTTAATAGGTATCAATTACCAGCCAGTTTCAGTACTTAGAACCAGTAAGAAGGCCCACAAAAGGGTTTCACATCTGGTTTTAGTGAAATTGTTCCTGTCTGTGGTATTTAAAATTTAAAGAACTCCTGTTATTGTGCAATTGGGAATCCTAGGGGAGTACAATGTTAATGAAATCCATAATGTGCAAGGACTTTATGATTGCATTTTCAAGGCATTCCTTCAAAAGGGACAACTGATGTCTGCCATGGCAGCAGTAATTGTGTTTTTACAGAGTAGATTTAATGTTCATATTTAAGAAAGCAGTTACATTTACACTCATCTGAAAAAATAACATGCAAAATCTTTATACTTAGGGAACTTTTTCATCTTATTTCTCAATCCTTTTATCAGGAGCCGTGGGCCATTGTGCATGGCAAGCCCTTCTGTTTCAGGTTGCCCCAAAGGGTTGTGGCCAGCAGCCCCCAGGGCAGGGCAGGAGCCAGGGGAGCTCTGGGAGAAGGGCCCAGACGGAGAGGTGTCCTCAGCTAAAGACACTGAAACCCACGTGTGTGGTTTTGAGGGGAGACTTATTGCCTATTACCAGGGTCACTGGGAACCTCTGCTGCCATCAATCCTCATCACGGGGTGGGTTTTCAAACCCTCAAGGAGCAACACCTTCTGGTACTTTTACTGCAGAATCTGTATGTTTTCTATCAAAATGTTTCTTCTAGTGTATGTAACACAAATCTTTACACTCCCACCAAGCTGCATGATGGTTTCTGGGTGGCACAATTTTTCCCTCATTCTGTAACAGTGAACAAGACCTCCAGCCTGCCCAGAGACCAAAGTGTGTTTGTTAATAACACAAGATGTTCAGTTCATATTATGTCTGGGGTTGGACAAAACCATAAATCCAGCTTTAAGAATCCTAGTATCAGATCAAAACTTTGCAGCCATAAACCAAAAAGCACTACTCTGGTATAAACACACTCTGCCAGTTCAAATTTGTTCAAAAAGGTTAACAGGGGGTTAACATAAATAGACATTATGCTCCGGATTGAGCGTTATCTGTCATTCTGCAGCTGACATAAGGCCATACGGTAAGATGGACTCCTTATTGTGTGTTCTGGCTAATATGACATAAATGGCTAATCCAGTCCAAATTTATACTGCTGGTTTTTTCAGCAGGACACAGACCTGATGCCATGTGTAAGTGTCCAGACTCAGAGGTTGACACAGAGGGCACAGGCTTGATCTGCTCCCTCTGGCCTCTGCCTGCCAGTCTCTGTCTCAACACCCACCCATCCCTTTGGCATCCTGCAGAGTAATTCGAGACCTCTAGACTAAGTCAGCCCTAGGAACATCAGCTGACCTGGTGCAAAATTCTCCCTCTGCATCTTGCAGCATTAAGGAGTCTGGAGAAAGGCCAAAGAGGTAAGAATAGGTCACCTCAAAAAACAACCTGGGAGATCCCACTCGCCTTCAATGATTGAAATATCAGTTGTTTATTTAACATTACCTCTGCTGTGCAAGGAAAATATACTCCCATTGATTTAAAGCATTTCTCTGTATACACTACTTCACCAGAATTGAGAGGGAACTCTAAGGTGGAATTTTCCTTCCACATTTATCTTCATTCCTTTACTTTTTAACCTACATTCTTCATTATTTGCTCCTTTGTAAGTGAAACCCAGGAGCATACATCACTGATGTGAACTGGTATATAGATTAATACTGATTTATTCCCATATCACTTCTGAAAATAATTGCAGTTCATCATTTGTTGTCTCGACTTTTCATCTGTGTCATAGCTGATTTCCTTATCAGGTATTCACTTAAAAATATAGTCAGTATTTATATTTGCTGCTGCACAGCACATTTGTTTCATTAACAGGTTTATTCTTACATCAGGCAGCTGTTTAGGCTGACTTTACCCAGCAAGCTTATCTAAATATTTCACATGAAAGCTCGAGGAAGTGCAAGTCAACCATGCCTGTTATTTTTATTATTATTTCTGTTTCTTTTGAGTTTGATAGTGAAGTGCATCATATTACTGCATAGAATAACATGAAAACTGGGAAATCTCATCCTCCCAGTTCTCCTGGCCTTTGAAGGACTGCCTGAGAGCTGGAGTTCAAGGCTTTGTGGTGGAGCTTGCCCGTCATTAGGGAGCACACTGACATGAAAGCACAAAAACCGTCAGTCCTTTGTCTTCTCTACCACTTTAGATTACAAGTCATGTATTTCGTTCATGTCATTTTACAGTTCATAACTGCACTCCAGAAATCACAAAAAAAGCAGAGTTAGCTTTGTGTGGAAAAGTGTTACAGTTATCTTAACGGTCTTAACATGCTTTGCACATGGGCAAAGAATGACAAAAGAATATTCCTTTCTGGAAATCACAGCCAGCACAGACTGTGACACAGCACAGAACCGGGGTTAATTGACCCAGCAGGATACATTCATACCTTTATTTACTGTGACATGGGAATAAATGGTAGAGTTTCACAAAGGCAAGTACTGAAATTAGACTAGAGGGAGAGGGAGAAATAAAAGGGCCCTACAAAGTATGAAGGTTTTTTGATTATTCAAAGTGCTTTAAGAGCTATTTTAGTACCAGAAAGTTCCCAGCCATAGATTTATCACTCTGGGGAGGCTGAAGAGATGCTCAGAGAACTGTGCAAAACCATTGGCAGGCTTATTGCTCCAGAAATGCAGGTGCAAAATGCAGTTTAGAAGAAAATCCTCTCTACCTCCCTCTGACATGTTTCAGCATCATCCCTAATACAGAGGGGAGCCCTGTGTGGCTTCAAGCAATCCTGTGTTCAACATATGGAGGAGCAGCAGAAGCAGAGCCCCTCCGAGCCTCCGCTACCAGCCTAATCATTATAATAGTTTCAGTTTTTTCAGGGGATCCATTATGCAGAGATCTGAGTAGTTTGTATATAGCTCTGTAATTGCCTATGCATCCACTTCTCAGTCCAGCCCTACATCCCCTCAACGGCTGCAAGACAGATGGCCCTTTAGAGCTGAGATAGCGAATTAAAAATGTGTCCACCAAAAGCACTGATTCAGCAACAACTAAAATAATTTTGTAAAATTTATCTCACTTTCACTAGTTGGTTCCTGAAGGCAAAGAAATTAAAATCTTTAAATTGAAACAAAAACTAGTTTTAAACTAACCACCACAGGCTTATTTTGTTTGGCTGGTTTTTTTTTAAATCACATCATCTTTATTTCACAGAAATTAAAACCACTTACAAAACTCTGTAGAAAGTGGTTCTTCTTTCTCTTTTGTTTTTGTTTTTATTTTTTTCATTCACCAGGTTCACTTGTTTGGCTTGACTCGAAACATTTGTTATAGTTTGCTGGTTTTTAAGCTGCCATCACGCCAAAAAATCACTTGTTTCTGTCATTCTGCTGGATAAGGGAGGTCTCTCCCAGATGGTTTGCAGACCCCATGGGGGCTGAGGCAGCCTTGCCCACCCTGTACCAGGCAACACAGCTGCTCCACCACAGCCAGGACCCTCTGCAGATGTGAAGGAAGGTACCTCAGAGGGAGATTTTTCTGAGTCTGGCAGAAATAAATTAATCTACGAGACTAGGCAGGTGTCAAACTGAGGGTGAGGTAAAGCTCAAGGCTAGAAGTTAAGTGACTAAGGGCAGTGGCTGGAAACAGAGCCTTGGGTAGGAACACACAGCTGAGGTGTGTTATAATAAGCAGAGTTATTACTGAGCTAAAGGTCTTTGTTCTCTTGGGGCCGACCCTGGGCTGGAGATGAGAGGTGTGCTGCTGAGTGCTTTGCAGAGATGATTATGCATTTTTATTCACTCTTTCCACACCTGCACAGTAGTATGAAGCTGCAGAGTTCATGAGTCCTATGGGCCCGTCCCCATCCCAGCATCCATGCTCCAGATTTTCTGTTGCTGAGCTGTTACTTACCTCCCCTGTCCTTGTGTCATCCTGCTTTTCTGTCCCAGTTTAATTCTGTTCTGCCCGTTAGGTGACATTTTCACAGCAGTAGCAAAATAGGTAGAGTGGAAGGATAAATAAGATTTCTTCCAAGTGGTAAATACTTGCCCTTCAGAAAGCAATTTGTCTTCTTTCCCCGCCCCCACAAAAAAAGGGTATATTTCAAAAAGGAAACACTTCATTTCATTTTGGCTTTTCCTCTAATGTTTTCATTTAGGGTGTTTTTAGAAGTCTTGAAAAAGTCATCAGAATAACCTCCAAAGCTGACTGATAAACAAAACCTGCTAGCAGAGAAAATATGGTTGACCTAACGTTAAGCCTGAGGTTTGGTTCCTCTGTTTTCAGGAACAATTGGCTTCTCATCAGAGAGGTACTGTTCACACAGAGGTTCACCAACCAGCTGTACCTGTGCAGTCTGCTCTCTCTTCAATGCAGCCTTCTGTGTTGAACACTTGAGGCCAAACTCATTTCTGGTGTGGATTGTTCTGAAGCTGATGAAAGGATTAATTTTTCTGATCACATATAAAACCAGGGTGTATTTTAACTGGTTGTATTTAGGTTATAGATTATTGTGCTAAAGACTAAAGGGTCTTTCAGCCATAACAGACATGAGCTGGTTCTTCCATTGCAAGTGCTATTAACTTCAAGCTATGGACCGAAGGGTTAACATAGCACAGAATAATTTTTAAATGTTCTTATCAGGCCTTAAAAATTAGCTGTCCATAGGAGGGTTCCCGCCTTTCATGATACGCTTAACTAAGAAAATACATCCTGTGTTTATTTTAAAAAGCCACAGCACTTAAAAATCAATAGCTTTTCTCTTTACATAGCTGCAGATAGAGTAACTTTTAGATAGACAGAGTGCGGGTACATAAACCAGGCATCATTAGCTGGCCAAAGAAACCCTGAAAATTAAGCCCCCATGGCTGGAGTTTGAGTGTGCTTTGCTGAGGGAAGGGCAGAGCTGGAGACAGACAGTCTCACTGGTTTGCTTTAGCACTTAGGGGAAATTGTCTTGGTAGTGGCCTGTGCCATCTCTTCTGCTGCCCCCCTTCCTCCTCCAGATTGGGACAAGAGTACCACTCTCAGCAGTGGGTCTTCCAAATCACAACCTCCAAAGTATTTCATCTACATGTGTGTGTTTCCTCAGAACTGTGAGCAACATACCAGAAAAAGTGAAATAATCTTTGCATGTACAGTCTATCTCATTTTTCACCATCCATTTACAGTACCCTCATCTAACTGTAGCTACCTGACATTTTTCTAGAAGGTAGCAGAAACTCATATTTTAAAAAGGCAGTGACTTGCTTGGTGACCCAGTAGTAAATTAAAATCATCATATACAATGTGTATGAAATAGAAAATCGAATTTTAGTGCAACAAAACTGACAGTTCCATTTAACAGAGAATAAATGAATGCAGACTCCTGTGGATGAATGACTGATTTAAAGAGACTGTGCCGATTTTCCAAGATGAGAAAGCTGATCAAAAGAAAACACACGTATTTCTATGTGGCACAGGTTATACGCCTATTCCAGTGAAATTAGGCTTAAAAAGTGTTATATCACAGACACTGGCACTTTTTCCTTATTTTGCTGTGATTTTTTATAGAAAATCCAAAGCCTGAACTTTCAAAAAATATGTGAGCATAGTAAATTCCAGTTATTTCAGTGGAACTGACTCTGAACACAGTGATTGCACAGTCAGATCTATCTACACTATCAAGGTGTGCTGTCTGAGAGAGTAGAGGTTTAATTTTGCATACTATATCATCCCTTGCTTAGCAGCTTTCTACCATTAGCATAGGTATGCTGTGAAACAGGAAGAAGTTATTACTGTGTGTTTACAGATGTAGTACTGGACTTATATTCAAAATACCAAAATTATAAATCAAGCCCTTCCGCCTGTACCCTCTGATTTTGACGGGACAGCAGCTGGCAAAAAAAATACTACAAAAGAACTCAATAGGCAAAATTCAGTGTTTTCCACCCAAAGCTTAGTTATTCACATTTGAAGAAGTCTGAGAGAGAAGCTTTGGATTACTTGTTTCCCATTTGTGCATTTGCTCAGTGGACCCAGGGGAAAGAAAATCCTACAATTATGCCCTTCTCTCAGAAAAGAGTGGTTCTGCAAGTATTGCTATAGAGTTTCCCTTTTCTATAGTTTCTAACACAAACTGGGGAAGGTCACATTCAAACTGCACTAAATAGTTGTCTTCATTCCAGATCAGAGGATTAAGCTCAGGTTTAAAATTAAATGTAAATTACAAATAAGTATTCAGAAAACGTTAATTAAAAGTATTACGTTCCTGACTCATTTATTGCTCAGCAAGGGTTCCTAAGTATCTTAGCTGGAGAAAGGGGCCATTCACATTCCTCCTTTTTTTTGACCAAGTCATTGTACATGTCTTAGGTTATCCATTTGCAAGTTAATGTAGTGCCGAAGCAAAGGTTTTCATTTTAAAGAAGTAATATTTCACAGCAAGATATGTTCCTGCAAGATGTAAAACAATCTTTTTCTAAAGCACTGGGAGTTAATCAGCCTTTCTCTTCATCGCTACAGAGAGGATTTGAATGGCATAAGATGCTGATTGCTTAGATCCCAAAGTCTATAGAAAACCCAATACGATTACATTTTCCTCCCTTTGTTATCAGAGTTTATTGTATCTTGGCGTTCAGGTTTTAAATAGTTTTCAAGTAAGAAAAATAAATTAGGAAAAAGGTATTTTCTGAGTCTTCTGAATAACGCTGGTGTTGCATCAAAGCGCCACACGAATGCGTGAGCTGGAGCTTGCGAATGAATAGCAGAGGGGTCGTTCCCTGTCGCCGAGTGTGCCCTGGCTGCACTGCACCCACCCAGCAAGCCCTTGCAGGGAGCACTGCCCAGCCCCTGCCTGCAAACCAGGCTCCTGCAGCACCAGGATCACACACAGCTCGTGTGGCAGTGCCAATGCTGCTCCGGGCCCACTCACAGCATTTCGCTTGCACATTTGAGCTTTATAGTTTCCATACTGGAGCGATTTGGATTGCTGAATTCTGGAAATGTCTCCAGTTAAAATGCTAGTGTATTAACCTGCTGTACTGAGTCTCTTTTGTTTCTCTTTACCAGAGTGCTGCTTGCCAAATTTTATGACTACAGCAGATTTTACTATTCAAACAGAACCAGATGGAACACCAGTTCAAAGAACATGTCAGAATTAAATATTTCTTTTTTAATTAGTTGCTTCTGATTTATGCAAAAAAAAATTAACATAAGAGTGGGAGAATGTGCCATGAATCCAGATGCAACACAGCCCACACAAGCATTATCTTTTCTCTGTCAGAGACACAGAGGCTTTTTTCTTTTATTCTTTTCTTGTCTTTTTTCCTTTATGTTTCTGGATTTCATTTTTCTTATGTTTTCTGCATCTTTTCCTTCTTGAACCAGCCTCATAATAGTGACTGAGGCTCTCTTATGTTTATCAGTCATACTTTTTCATCTTTATCTTAAATTTTCTCTCATAGAAACTGGCTGATCTGCTTCTAAGAAAAGTTACTGTACTCAATACTGTGATCCCAGCATCAGTACCTCAATGTGGTAGCATCCTTTGACTCTATTCTTTGTTTTCATTTGGGGGAATCTTTACACTTATGTTTTTTTTTCTGCAGAAAGGGATTTGAGAAGAAGGTGAAGATTGTGAGGAATATATGTTTCAACTGCTAAAGAAAGTTCATTTCCCTTTTGCTGCCAAGAATTCTTATTTCTTTGACATGAATGTTTGCTCATCTCTTCTTTCATGCTTCCCCATTTTTGCCAACTCGTATAAGCATCAGTTCAGTAAAACATGCTGGCTGGGGACAGTTGTTAGGCACAGACTACAAGTTGAGCATGTTATTAGCTGCTTCCCTTTTGGGGCTTTCAGGATGTTGTTGTCAAAGTCAATGAGAAGAACTTCAGTCACTCAGGAGAGATCTTAATAAGAGCAGTATTTTCTTCACACTTTATGGAGCTGCTGCAAGTATGACAGAGAGTTTTACACACAGATTTGAGGTGGTTTATAGGCTTAACTATTTTCACTTAAATCCAGGATGAATATTTACAACCTGTCATTAATCAAGGAGTTGTCCTCTTGTAATGACTACTCATTTCAAGAACTAAGACTTTTGGAAGTAATTGTCCAACCAAATTAATTGGACTATTTTCCAAATTTCTACTGGAGCCTGTCCCATTTTTACTAAGCATTATAATCTAAGAAATACAGAAATTAAGTCATAGTTGTATATATCTCATGAGAAAGCATGATTGGCCAAATCAATAGCAGTGTTAAGAAAATAGATCAACCCTTTCTTAATTAAATATTTGACAGAACAGTGAAGCATCACAACAGTTAATCTGACTCAGAGCACTGTAAGCTATCTAGGGAAATGGCACGGTTCTCTAAAAATATTTACTTTGGTATGTTGTGTCAAGTGATGGATTGTATAGCTTTTCAAGCCACAAGAGATGCCCACAACAAAAAGCTTCCTGTTGTTAATCAAACTCCAGCACTCAGTACTTTATTTTCTCAGGCTGTTGAACAGACCTACAGTAGGAGTGTTAAAAGCTGGCAAAACTGCTCCCTTGCTACAGCTCCCTCAATGACTGTATTTTATTTAACAAGGCAGATTTTCATTCTGAAGATCAGGTCTTCCACACTGCAAGCTAGTTATGTGTGACGACAGGAAGCAGCAATATTAATTTCAAGCCGTGTATATTGTGTGTCATTCTTTATGCAGCAGTTCGCTCAGATTTGCTACATGATGCATTGTGCAGAGCTAAATGTTATTTTTTTTCCTTCTCCTTGACTGGCCTCAAGTAAAATGCATATGCCACCCCTTGCATAACTGTGTCTTAAAAATGTATCACCCACCTGCATTTTTTGGAGACAGTAAGACAGCAATAAAAATATTTCTCCTGGATGCTAAAAGATACTGCAGAATAAGTAGAGAGGAAGCAATTCATATGTAGAAACAGCGAGCATCTTGCAATATGTTCTTGCAGGAAATAAATTGATTTTAGAAATAGGAACAACTGAGGCTTTTTTTTCATTAACATTTCTCTCCTGAAAAAAAAATGCACACTTGAGATGCTCCTCATTTCTTGTAAGTTAGGGGCCATTCCTACGGGCAAGTCTGCTCCCAGACTCGTACTTTCAAATAAAGACGGTCACATTGCAGCACAGACAATTATCAAAGGCTGTGTTTTTGGATAAGGCCCCTAGGCATCATTTTCCAAGAGAGATATGCTTTTTAATCTGAATGAAAGCAAAAATTTGAAAAAAAAAAAGAACTTGAAACATACTGCTGTTAGTCAAAGCTGAAACTCTGGTCATGGAAATGAAATGTAAAGATTTCAGGTTTGGAGACAGCTGCCTATCTCAGATCACAGCCATACAGCTTGCAATAACTTACAAAATCCCTTGCATTTCCTAAAATAAATACCAGATGTTTGTTTATCATATGTGCAGAAAGTTAAATGTCAAATAATTGCAGGGAAATGCATTTGATGTTCATCTTCAAAAGTACTGTATTTCAACACCACATCTCTTCACAGTCACTTTAACGTGAAACACAAGTTCTTGAAACAAAAAGGACAAGAAGGCCTACACTAAAAGCTAGTTATTAAAGACTTATATTACAATCATAGCCAGAGCAGCCTGCATCTGAGAAAAAATGGATTACCTCTGGTCATGTTAACACTTGGAGATTTCTTTGGAGAGGACATACTATGTTGACTGAAACTTACACAGAGAGATGGACTCCATAAGCATAAGCCTTCAAAATGCAGAAGAATTCCCATCTGTTTGGTGACACAGCTGTTCCAGAGCTACTACCCTCTGCACTGATTCCTCTGGAAAACACAGAGAAGAGCTGTGTCTTACCATAGCTACCATTTGCTACCGTCAGGTTCCAGTTTTTAACAGCAGTTGATATGGTTGAACTTCTACTCTGAGCACTCCCTGGAACATTTAGAAGCTGTGTTTTATGGACGATTTTTGCATTTTATAGAAAGTAACGTTTAAAAAAACATTGGAATGAAAACAAAATGCATTACAAAGTGATTAGTGAGGGTGAGCTTAACAACCCATTAAAATGTGTCATGCAGTTTCCAAGGTAGGCTTCTACATAATTCATTTCTATCACCTTACTTAGAGAAGATTGCTACATTTAGAGCTTAATTTGCAAACATATTTAGGCACCACAGAGGGGTGCTCAGTGTTGCAATTCTGTTTGTATGCACCTGGAGAGGAGCAGTTCCCCTCGGAGGCCACTGCTAAGAACTGCCAAAGGGAGGTAAATGCCTTAAGCTCTACCTCTCTCCTGGACCTTTTCGCTGACACAGAGTTGGTGCTAAAAATTCCAAGAGACATTCCTGCATCTCTGCTGCTTAGCCTCACCTTTTTTGTTTGCACTGCTTCTTTCTCACAAAACACTGATGGAGAAATGTTATTCTTCTTTACTCTATCAGCTTGTGAGCAAACAGCCCTTGGCACGCAGCAGGTCTGGGGTTACAGCTTGCTTCTGCAAGGGGTTTAAAGCTGTTCTGAGCACTCGAGCTGTCAGGCTTCAGGCACTCCAGGAGAGGACTGCTGTTGACATAGTTCCAGTTTTCAAGAAACATGTAAAGATTTGCTGACCTGGAGAGAGCACATCTATGTGAAGAGATGGTCTCCCTAACATGAAGAGAGGCCTCTCTCCTCCACTAATGTCTTATTCAGTTAGTGGAGCCAGGAGTGCTAATGAAGTTGCCTTTCCTTTCTTACTTATAGGCAATAAATTAGAGGTTTTCTCAGAGTCTCTCTCTCTCCCAGTGAGAGAATTCTGCCAGGGTTTAGGCATGAAGGTAGAGATCTAGATATATTGTGTGTTTAGGACTGGGAAGTAGATAGATGCTGTAGAATATTCCATGCCATTGAGTTAGGAAGGTGTATTGAATCCCAGAATCTGGCACCAAGCAAAATTTGGGGGCCTGAAGTTTTCTGATAGGACAAGCCTGAGATACCTGAATGGTCAGTGATTGGTAGCAATTGTTAGCTCAAGCATCAAATAATCAAACCTTACCCTAAGCCACCAATGTTAAATTTTAACTTGGCTTCAAATACCTAGAACTCTTGTAGTAGGCCATTGCTTGACTTTATTCACAATGAAGTACTTACTGTATATTAAAAAGCTCCTACTAGAATAATTTCAAATCAGTTGGAATGGTACAGGCTTGGGACCCTAATCATTTCAAAACTGAAGAGCTGTTTCAAATTGTAAGAGAAGCAGATCATTTAAATAACTTAGCTCTGCACTCCCTCAGACTTCCAGATTTTCAAGTGCACTTCAGCCTGGAAGTGAATGTGGTATTGGACATAACTCAGTGCAGCACACTTTACAATCAGCAGAGTACAGCTTGGAGAGCATTTGAAGTTAAGCTGAGATTGCTCAGAGCAATGATGCCCAGATTCCCCCATTAACTTTCAGATTGCAACAATCTAACATCTGAGACTCTCCAGTTACTTTAAATCACTTGATTGTTTTTGTAAGGCGGTGCTGGGAATTTTTTTTTTTTTAAGACTGATTTTTTTTTTTTTTTTTAATCACACAAAAACAAGATGTTGCAGTATTTCACCCACAAAGATGAGGGCTAAAATGTTACATATAGACTTTACCAGCCTTCAGAACTGGGGCAGGAGCTTTGCCCTGAAAGCCAGTTCTATCTGTCACATACAAGGCTGCTATTCTTGTGTTGGAGGACTCCAAAATGCCTTGCATAAGACATGGGCATTGAGAGAGCAGACACTCTGTCCTCAATAGCACTTCCTTCACCCTTTTGAGAGAGAATGAAGGGTATGTTGATTTAACTGCTCCAATGCCTTTGGATATATGACATAGATCCAGGAAAAAGGATGCCTGTGGGACACAGGACACATATTCTGCATCCTGCATACTTTGGAAATTATGAAAAAGCCTGGGACATTCATGGGACCATTCACTTGAGAAGGATTACTTCAACCTATTATTATCCTACTAAACTCTGGACAAATGAAGTTTAGGGGAATAAGTTATGCTGATTAATATTTTGTGAATAGTGTCATTTTATATTGAAATCAAATTACCTGCTTTAGGAAACAAAAAGAATGATCTAACTGCAGAAAAAGAAGGTGACAATTTTAATTTTAATAAGTTTGTTGTTATGGCTAAAAAAAGGCTGTAAGGAAATGGCAGGGGTTTCAAAGCTCTGGTCACCAACCTGACTGTGAGAAAGTTTTGTGCCCAGTTTCAGCTGTTTGGCAGCTAGACCTGTGCATTGGTACAAGGGTTTCTTTTGCCAGCAGAAGTAGCCAGCTACTTGAGTAGCTGTATTTCTGCACCCCATGTCATCCTCCCAAATATGTTGATACTTCTTTGATGCCACATGATGAACCAGATGAGCAACAGATCTGGATGACAGACAAATAAAGGGCAGAGAGCAGGGTTAGCCTAAGTCACTTGTCCATTTGTGATGGACAATGCACCTTCATGACAGAAGGAGAAAGAAGAGCAAAGAAGAGAGAAGACCTCTAATGCACATTCATGTGCATTTCTCCAGCAAGTTCAAAATGACATTATTTTCTAATGATAGAAGTTCATGACATTTGACAGTTGAAACAGAATTATTGCCCTTGTGCTAGTGCTTCTTTCTGTTTTCTTCAAATACATCATACACTACAAGCAACTAATTTGCCTTTTCCCCCACAAAATCACACAGTGATTTGTAATTATCTTGAGACTAACTAATATACTATGGGATTCTTTTCTTCTCTTCTGTTTGCAAGTGATGATCTTCTGGGTTTTAGCAGAATTCTTGTTATCATTCCCTAAGTGCACAACTTTGACATTATCTAGTAAATTCCACCCGATTTCTACTGCTGCAGTCCTCAGGGTCACTAAGTTCTCATTGCAGGAGTCTCCTCTGTATTGGCAATGCCTTGCAGCTTTGTGTCCTTAGTGAATTTCATTAGCATCTCTGCAAGGTACGTAATGAAATAGTAAGTAAGGCTGTTCACCAGACTGGTCCTTGAGGAACTTCTCCAATAACTTCTCTGCAGTCTCTGGTTCCCACTCGCACTGAGGGGGTCTCTGGTTTCTCCCTCACAGAGGAAAGAGAATTCCCTGGCATGTGAATTACATTCCTGGCTAATTAGGCAAACTCCCATCTTCTGTGTAGACACTGTTTACGAAAGAGGAGATTATATCTATGTTACTATCAACAATATTTTGCAATTTCCTTTATATGACATCCTTATTATCTATGTAAAACATGGTGAGGTGGAGGGGTTGTTCCTGCTGCAGTGTTGTTATGCTCTGAACCGATTGTCCTCACGCTCCAAGTTATTCTCTGCCACAGGTAGATCTGGGCCTTCTCCGCTTTGTTTCTGGAATTGGGACCCAAGGAGCCATCTCAAAAGAAACAAAGAAAGAATATTATCTGAAAACATATCGTGTAGATGTCAGCTCCAATGGAGAGGACTGGATTACACTAAAGGAGGGAAACAAGCCTGTTGTAAGTATTGTTTTTCTTTTTTTTATCACTCTTCAGCCAAGAAATATTCTGTTGAACTCTTTAGTTGCGATCATCTGTTTAAAAAACAGGAATAAGTTCTAGTCAGGTTGATCAGCATTAATAATCTCCCAAATCCAAAAGCCAGCTATTGTCTCAGTAGTAATGGACCACAGAAATTGTTTATGCAAAGCTTAGAGCAGCTGAGAATGCTGCCCTATCTGTTGAACTCACCATAACTTGAGTAGTTTTCTCTCTTTTTCCTGGAGTGTTCTGCTGTTTCCCTGTTTTGCAGAGATTTTCTGTGTGACCTTGAGAAAAACAGTATGCAGAACCTTTCAAAAACTGTGTCGGTCCATTATCTGCAGCAAAGCTCTGGATATGCAATGTGTCAGTGCCTCAGCTCCCTGATCATGGCCATGCAGGAGTGCTAGGAAGTGATTAGTGGTTTGTGAGACTTCCAAGTATCTCACTGATGGGGATCATGCAGGCAGATGATTAGGCACATCTTTCCATTCTTATAGATTTTTATCATCTTTCCATTTATCAGCAGATTTGCTCTTTGTGACCTCCCAATGAAACAGCTTTAGACACTCATAAGAAAAATTGTCATTATCTGCTACCATGGGCATAAAGCTCATTACTGAGAAGTCAGTTCTGCTCCAGCTCTCACATGAATAGCCCCAGTGAGGTTGTGCCTCCCCTGCCACCTCGCTCAGGATGTGCCTGGGAGCAGCATCCCCGGAGGCTGCCAGGGGCTGATGCAACTGGAAAGGTTTTGTGGTACCTCCCTTCAAAACAGCTTTTTTGTGACCCTGCTGTAAAGACACAGAAGAGCTGTGCAATATCAAACTCTATCAGTGTCACCCTATCTAGTTCTAAATATTTGGTTACTGGTTTGTCCCTGACTCATCTGTAAGTGCCATGCCAGGTCCACTACAGTTATCTAATCAAAATGGTAGCAGTGTTTAACACATGCATCTTTTTTTTTTGAAGCACTTTGGAAAACAATAAAAACTGAATACTGAAAGCTTCTCTTTGGCAGGTATTATCCCGGTTTTACTGGAAGTTCTGAAGGTCAAATGACACAATGTGGGCACTGTACAATGATGTATAAAGATAAAATAACTGACTTGCCCAAAGTCACAAGAGGGGCCAGCGTCCCTGGTATGAGACACGGGGTTTCCTGGCTCTGGATTCTGTAATCTGAACAAATGCTTCTTTCAAAATCAGACCATGCCTGATTTTCATTACCAGCTTCAATTTGTAAACTCTCCAAGAGTGTATTTTACATGAGTTTCTCTTGCACATGTTATCCTTACTTAGTAAGAACACTTCCTAAACGTTGGCACTTGTACCAAGGGTTCATTTAAAAAACCACGTTTCTAAAATGGCAATATTTTGCTGTTGAACAAGACAAGCAAAAAGTATGCAGCAGTCTGTCTCCCAGATATTTTAATTCAAATTTAAACTTTTCAGCTGCAGATCTCAAGGCAGCCTTACATTAGTGTTGCACTAACCACATTTAAGAAGCTGTGGACTTTTGAGAAAGGAGTCATTTTCTCTGTCAGATGCAAACTTTGGGAAAACTACAGCAGGTCCTCATAGAAAAAAAGTTGCTAGAAAGAAATGTACCTCCTATTAAAATGTCTTACTAGATGTGAAATTCCTATATTAAATTAGTTGAGATGTAACTGAGGCTGATGAGTTGACAGCTGTGTGCTGTTGGCCTCTGCTCCAAATTAGTGCAGTTACTGTAAGGAACAAACAGGAAAGATGGACAGTGTGTGTAAGAAATGGGAGAATCTCCCATAAAAGGAGAGGGGTTTGTATCCATGGAAAACAACAGGAAATTGGTCCCCTCTATGTGAGGAAGAAGCAGGAAGCTGAATCACCTTCTTTGGACTAGAACATTGCAAGGTTTCGGCTGTGCTAGGAAGGAGTGTGTCTGCAGGATCCTCAACATGAAAGCACAGCACAATCATGTCCCTTCTGGTGGAAGTCTCATTGTTCATCTAATTTGACTGCCAGCCTCAGGGGATGCAGGGAAATTCTTAGAGCCTGCTATACAGATTTTAAATAGACTTCCATCTCAACATGCAAGGAGAAAGAAATTCTGATAACTTGTTGAAAAGGATTTGAAAACAGGAGGTTGACAAAAACAAGGTTTGCACAATACACTCTGCAAAGTCTTAAGCCCAAAGACAGCAAAATAATACGTGTTTATGTTGTAACTCCATATAGGATTTTTATGTGGTCTAATTGAAATCCAACCTTTAGTTTGAGCCTGAGGTTCTCTAGCTTTTTGTATCATTCTACGAGCATACAAGAAACAAAGCTGCTCTGATGGGGCATTGAGGGATTCTTCCAGGATATGGAAGTTCTTGGGTGACAAAGACTGCATACAGATCTGGGCATTAGGGACACCTTTTTTTATATCACTGAACATCTTACATCTTCATTTTTCCTCCCTAAGGAAAGCAAACCTGTCCTCAAAAGGTGTGTTAGGAGATTAATGAAATAGTTTCCCAAGCAAGTCTTTTGTCTCAGTCCCCCACAACAAACCTTGGTTAGATTTTGTATCATAACCATCTGTAAAACATGGAACTGTAAACACCATTTAAGAGAAAGTCTAACAAATATAAACTTTTTCTTTCCACACAAAGGTATTTCAAGGGAATAGCAATCCCACTGATGTTGTTTACAGACCTTTTGCCAAACCAGTTTTAACACGGTTTGTGCGGATTAGACCTGTGTCTTGGGAAAATGGAGTTTCACTGAGATTTGAAGTTTATGGCTGCAAGATAACAGGTAGGTCTTGGGAAGGATTATAAAATCAGGGGAATTTATTGTGCCTATGCTGTGGGATTTATTTTTACGAGTAGAATTCATGATCACGATTTCCGCTGTGGTCTGAATGTAAAACTGTTAAAAAAAAAGAAAATAAAACACTACAACCCAAACATCCAGTGTTATCTGAATATTTTTCTGACATTATCTTTTAGTTTTAATTACTTATGTTGCAATTACTTTACAGCTTTGTGCAAAATTCTTGAGATACATGGATATTTTGCAAATTCCCATCTTATTTTTCCCTTCTAACCCTCCAGTCCCTCTCTCTCACGTCTGCTATTCATAAGTAGTTCTCAGCAAGTTTCCCAAGGAACAAACATACATAACTAGGTTTCAAAGCATTGCAAGGTACAAACACTTAGATCTGAAGCCTGTGAAAGTAATGGTGTTTATAGTCAAGTTCCCAGTAGTGATCAGTAGTGGAATGTAGTTCCTTTATATTACCTGTCAAAATCTTTTTAGAATTTTTTTTTACAGTTTTAGGTTTTCTGTAATTTCTACTAAGTAGATGTGCCTTTATATGTAAATTTAAAATACAACATATAGTTGAAAGAAAATGTTAATGATTTAATAGTCTTTACAAAGCTAATTTTTCTAGCACATTTTTTAGCATTTAATACAGTTCAATTGCACTAATTTTTAATAGTTCTGAGGATATTTCTTTTTTTCTTAAGGTGTTTCTTTAGTCTTGAAAATGTTTCTTAGAACTGGTTTCCATGCATCAGGAAAATAAGATTACTGATTACTTTGTTAGAGAATTCCAGGTCATTCCATGAAATCTTTTCAGATTAGATGTAGGTAATCAGAACTACTGTTACATTCCATATTGCAAAGCTTCCTTCCTTGTTAGCAGGTACTTCTAATTTACTTTTATCTAGGATCATAAAAGAAGCAACTATTTAGCTTCAGTGTCACCTGAAAAAGTCTGAGACCAAAGAAATACATTAGGAGAATCTCAAGTGCAGCAATAAATTATATCTTAACGTATGAAGATTCCCATTTCCAATGTCACCAAATTTAAGCAATCTGCAAGCAGTTTTTGGCTGATTATGGAACTTTTTTCTGAGGAAATATTCACAAATTCAGATGGCCCTGCACTCTTTGCCTTAACAAGAAGAATAGAAAACAAGAATAGAATAGGATTTTCTGATCCTTTTGGTTCCCACCAAGACAAAAATACTTGTGGTATTTTGGTACTTCCTGCCAAGGTTAGGATGTGCGAGTTTGAACAAATGAAAATTATATACAGATCCAATAGATCATTTTGGATATAACACATAAATAAGTAATTACTTATGATAGTTGAATTGACTGATACGCACTGTTTCTGCTTTGGTGCTTGTTCTGAATAGCTATTTAATTTATTTGGTGTTTTTTCTCTGTAGATTATCCTTGCTCTGGGATGCTGGGTATGGTGTCTGGGCTTATTTCTGACTCTCAGATTACTGCATCTACCCAAGTGGATCGGAACTGGATCCCAGAAAATGCTCGCCTCATAACAAGCCGTTCAGGCTGGGCACTGCCACCAACCACTCATCCATATACAAATGAATGGCTTCAAATAGACCTTGGTGAAGAAAAAATAGTGAGGGGCATAATTGTTCAAGGAGGCAAGCACAGAGAAAACAAGGTGTTCATGAAAAAATTTAAAATTGGCTACAGCAACAATGGATCGGATTGGAAAATGATCATGGATTCCAGCAAGAAAAAGATAAAGGTAAGGACAAAAACCCTGCACTAAAGGAGAGTTGAGTTTAAAATAAAAGTTTGTATTACATTTCTACACGTCTGTATCTGACCTTAGAAAAGGCACACAACTGGGCTGAAGCCAAGCAGGAGGACTCAAGGGCACCTGAAGGAATGCTGTGGGAGCTGTCCCATGCCTGAGGCCAGGAGCTGGCCTTAGGACATTTGCCTCTCTCCAGTGGCAAAGGTTTTGCTTATTCGACAGCTGGTTCAGGCTTGACTCCTGGCAACACTAGTGCTTCTGTGGCCCCAGATTTACTGCAAAATCCCATGCAATGGGATTTAAAAGTCCACTCTAAAAAACTAAACTCTAAAACTGACAGTGAACAAATTTATTTTAGACAAAATTATTTGAATTACTATTCTTTTCGTTCTTTTTTGTTAGAGCTATAGAATGAGAATGGTGTTATTTAGCTCAGGAGGTACCTGTTGTGTTTCTGAACTGCCTGTGAATTGCTTTGAGAGTTTCACAGGCTCCTGTAATGATCTGATCCAAGTCCCTCCAAAAGAAAGTGATGAAGTTTTTGTCATTATCCTATCCCAAGTGAAAAGTACTATTGTACTGTCACAAGGGAAGCATCTGGGTGGTTGCTTGGAAATAAAGGACAGTTGGTTCATAGACTCAAGCAGAAACTGAAAGACATTTACAGAGGAGGGCCAAATGAACTACTGAGTTAGATGCCGAGGTAAGGAAAAGGAAAAGAAAATGAGTGTGGCTCAGAAAAGTTTCTGGGAATGTTCTTATTTTGCTTTGTCTTTGCATGTATGCATTTCAGGACAAGCATTTATCTTATTTACACCAAATCCCATTTAAGTCTTCCACCCCATTTTGCTATCACTGCTCACAAAGTGCATTTTTGCCTCAAAAGGCACAACTCTTTTTTAGTCCTCATACCCAGTTCTTTGAGGAAATGAGTAGGCATGCCGCCCTGCTCACAAACTGGTGCCCAGTTCTTTGAGGAAATGAGTAGGCATGCCGCCCTGCTCACAAACTGGTGCCCAGTTCTTTGAGGAAATGAGTAGGCATGCAGCCCTGCTCACAAACTGATGCTGTAGTGTTGGGATGACCAGGGAATCATATACCAAAATGTGCCCTCAAAAGGCAAATCATTGTGGTGCTTGGCAGATGGGAATCCTGAGAGTTGCTCCATATCTCATCTGTGTTAGTTTGAAAATTAGATGTAAAAGCTGTTTTGCTGTATAGACACATCCATTGGAGGAACCTGTGTTTCCTTAAAGGAAAAGCTGAGTGGGCCCATGGATGTAGCTTTTCCAGGCACATTTGGTAAATATTGGACTTCATTCTCTCCTGTTTTAATCTCACTGAATATGTCTGCATTTTCTCACTTTTCATCATTTGTTTGGGGGATTAAAACTAAACGGATTCAGCCTTTGCAGTCATCTCCTTTCTCTTGTTACCATGAGTTTTGACTTCATCATAAAGTGTGAAGAGAGTGTAAATCAACAATGGGATCTAACCATTTTCTTTCTAAAATAGATGTTGTTTTGACATCTACTTCTACACTGTGGCTCAACGAGGGAAAAAAATAATGCCATATGCTTTCGAAGCAGCGCGCCGTCTGCTGCATGGCTTTCTGTTTTCTAATACAGGCACTTGCCATCATTGTCAGAAGTTAGCAGTTTGACAAGAAAACTAGTGTGCTAACTAATGCACTGAGCCCATCCTCAGCTTTCATCACTACCAGAAATTAACTTTCAAGATTAATGGAATGGAAAGGGCTGGAATTCAAATCTCTTGTGGCATAATTATAATCCTTCCTAAAAATTCAATATATTTAATAAACTTCCTTCCAAAGCACAAGTTTTCTTTAAAGACAATAGGATAAATCCCATGATTTTGGAGCCTGAGGAATTTAAAATGTTAGTACTGGAATGTAGTGTTTTTAACTGTAAGTAGAGCTGGATGGGACAGCGTGCTATAATGAGTCACAGCAGGAACGTGGATTAGAAACAGTCCTGTTGTATGAAATGAAACACATCGTTTCACTTGGTTAAAGTTGTGACTTTCAATAAACAAACAACTGCATTTTAGAAAAAGAAAGAGTAGTGACAGAATGAAAAAACCAACAGAATATGTCCAAAGAGTGAAACATCACCTTGTTTCTCAGCATGATCTTGTCATTCATGCCTGCAGCTCCTTTCACAAAGACTACCATAACTCTTTGCTCTTTGGCTGACCCAATTTCAGCTGGTTTTGAGTGTGCAAAATGTTTCCCCTTGTAGCCTAGTTCTAGCACTTAAAGGAGTGAAAATCACAAATCATCAACAAACCATGTAGAGCTCCATTTCAAGACCAATTTGTATTTCTGGTCCAAAGGCTTGCTTACTCGAGCTTACTCCATAAAGTCATCTTTCTCTTTCACACTTATTTCTTCCTAACACTTTTTATAGGGGTGGGATGAGTTGTTTGGTTTGGGGGAGGAGAGGTGGTTATTGTTGTTTTTACAGTTCCTCTCATCATTTTTGGTACAAGAAACCTCAGAACATCTTGCCATTTGGAACATCCTTTTAAATTTTTTCTGCAATGTTTATTTTGATTTTAAAATACGTTAGGCAGAATTTCTTCCTCACACCAGCTTAGCCTCTCTTTTGTTTAACTATTATTTATTATAACTTATCTTTGTAGAGAAGTGAAGCAATTTGTGACACAGCCTTATAAAGGACACTTACAAAGTGAAGTTTTGCTGTACACTCCTCTCTCCTCTCCCACAAAGAGTATCTCTATGTGTTTTAAATGAACAGTCAAAATTGAATCACAGGCAGCTCTGCTCTACAAAGGACAATGATTCAATATAATTCCAGATGCCTATTGAATTCTAATGTCTATGTGTCAGTACTCCAGTAGTGATGTCTTTTATAAATCAGTTTTCATTATTATATGTTGCTATTAAGACTACTATTAAAAAGGGAGCAAGGATTCCTCAGATACATGTGTCTGTCTACTTTTTACACATAAAATGGCATTCATTCTTTCTCATATGGTAGGTAGCTTTTCTGATCATTTGCACCATATTGTTATTCAAATATAAAAATATGTAATTCCATGTCAATTAGATCTGACAGGCCCTCTACATATGAATTCTTGACAACTGTCTTCCAAGCACTGGCAATACACTGGGTCAACCAGTGCCCCCTGAAGCCACCTTCTAGGTGCAATTTCCCTAGGAAGTAGGAGAAGCAGCATTGATGCTGAAGTTATGTTTTTAGTTTAGTTGTTCACAGTCTCCCATCACCATTGCCCTTTGTGACTGGCACTCTATAACCAGTGGCCAGAAGGATTGTGGACCATTGGATCGTAATGTAGAGGTGTACAGTAAAAACAAGTAAGTCTTTCAGAACTGCACTGAAATTACAAGAAGTAATCAAGTTTACCTATGCTGGTTTTGTGCCTTAGGAAATACAGCCAGCTTTTTCCATGGCCTCTGTTTTCTCTGTCCTAGATCAATAGAAGGAGTTCATTGCAGGCTGGGTTTTGTTCCCATCCAAAATGAAGGGCATCTTGTGGTTTCTTCCTGAAGAAGGCTTCAGGTTTCACAGCTGTGAGTTAGAAATCTCTTATGGTAGCACTTCTAATCCCAAATTTGAACTGCAGTTCAAAGATGTTTTTTAGAGTTTTGCCATTTCATTCATTCATTTAAAAGATGAAAATACTTTTACTCGTTGCTATATACATTTTCATGTTTTGTACTTTAGAGACTTCTGTACCTGATATTCTGATGACATTTTTGCTATAAAATAGGGTAAAAATAACTGATTTTGCCTATCTTGGGCTATAAAGTTGTCATGCGAAGTACTGTTTCTTTGTTAGGCTGATTCATTCTAAGGACTGATCATCTAGATGGAGGCACTCGAGGTGTTGCTACAAGTACAAATGTGTTCTATATGCAAAAGATAAAAGAGAAATTGAAAAGAGAAACTGAAGGTATCAAACAAATGCCATTGAGAGTTGTATTATTTCTGAAGAACCCAAAGTGCGAGTCAGAGAAGAGAATTTTTTGTCTGAAATGTACATTTGCTGACCTGCCTTGCCTGTTGGATTATATTGCAGTTTTGTCAGGAAGCAGCTTTCTTCTCTTTCTTCTAATTCTTCTTCAATAGCAGGCTCACTGGAAGAGCTCTTCCAGCTACTGCTCCTAAAGTTTAATTTATGCCTTTTGAAATAGCTACAACTTGTGAAGCTCTGTCACTGGGGGAAATCAGATTGAAATTTTCTCTTGAATAGTTGGATTATTATTATAACCACTTAAAAGGTGACAGGATCTTCACCTCAGCCATTTTTTTTCCCTGAGAAGTGTTGGAAATGTCACCCAGTTATACCTCAGATCAGAGCGTCATTTAAAAACATGTCTCATTAAACACTCAGCTCTTGTTATGACCCTGATGGATTGGTTGCTACTGAGTTTATGAAAAATGAAATGCATTACTTTTCCGAGAAGCTTTAACAATGTATTTTCCATTCTCATTTAGGACAGGAATGCCTGACACTTATTAAACCGTTAGAATCTGGCCTACTGCTCACCTAATTCAAAGGCTGGAGAATGAAGGAAAAAAGATGAGTGTGGAAAATAGCTTTTTCTTTTTTTCTTTTTTTTTAACAAGTAGCATTTGTCATGCTTTGCAGACTTTTGAAGGCAACACCAACTATGACACCCCTGAACTGCGGACTTTTGAACCTGTATCGACACGATTCATACGCGTTTACCCTGAGAGAGCCACACACGGGGGACTGGGGCTGCGGATGGAGCTGCTGGGCTGTGAACTTGAAGGTAATTGCTCTGCTAGAAATGAATGCACTTTATTATTTCCATAAATACATTCTCTAGTTGGTCTGCTGCTGAAGACTGCTGTGTCTGCACAGGCAGCACATCAGACTCTCCCTTCCATGACTGCCATTTGTGCTGTTTCTTGGCCTATTCAGTTCCTCTCTGTAATATTTGAATATGCCCAAGGCACAATTATTATTCTTTTTCCCGTTCCTTTGTTGAATCACAGTGATATTCTCCACATGGTTTTCCATTCCCTTAAGCAGCCTTATGATTACACTTTTGAGAACCATTAGGAGAGAATAAAGACAGGAACTTATATTTTATGTTACCGTGGTACAACCCTGGAGGAGATGTTTTCCAAGAATGCAGAGGGAGCTTTGCACTAAATATAGTAATTATGTCCCTCTATCCTTCAAAGGACCTGAAAGTCACACCACAAACTTTGGTGGGCAAAGATCACTTGGCTGGACAGTGTCTGTGCTGTTACTTTTGGGGGGTAAAGGGAGCCTCTTTGTTCTTTACCATGCTTCAATTTTGCAAGAGTATGTAGAAGATGAAAGACCAGGAAAAGCAAAGTTTAGACATTTGTCCTTGGACTGTGACATGAAGTCAGCTTTGATTTTTGTTATATAAACATAATTATTTAACTTCATAGATAACTACAGATAACACTATGTGAATTTTGCAATTTTATCTGGAGGATGATGGTACACTGGTGATGCTTATAAACCACACAGCTCAACAATACAAAGAATAACAAACCCTATTATTCGGGATTTCATATGACACCTCATATAGAAGTAGCTGAACAGGCTCCCAAGATGAATGGAAGCAACTGCTCTGCCTCCATTTCTTTCTCACCATTTCTCCCCCAAGAGGGAAGTGTGGGAGGCGTTTGCTGTGAGAACTGATGAGTTCTGTGTTGTTTCTTTTAGGGAAGGCCAGTTTGAATAAGTATGATTTTGCTTGGCCCGGAAAGTGGGGAGGTTGGAAATACTTCTTAGTTCCTGCAGGAAGTCCTCATTTCCTGTGGGAATACTTAGTTCCTGCAGACTATTGTGTTACTTGCTCAGAAAAAAGAAAAACCCAGCACCTGCCTTATGTAAACTCACAACCTGTGGACAAAGTCCTTCAGCCACAGAGCTCTGGTAGCCACCCAGACATCCAGGAGTGAGTCCATGGACCACCTTACAAGAATATATTGCTCAGTGAGGAGCCTTTGCTTTTAGGCAAAGTGGAACAGCAAGTACAATTTTTTTTCCCCTGGGACACATCTTTTCACATTTGTCTTTCTGCTATGGTGTACTTTTGATGTGTGCTCACCTGTAGGTCACCCATGGACAGGTGAGGTCAAATCCCATTTGCCCGTGGGAGAAGCATAATAATACTTAATGTTGCATAACTGTTTCTTAAGGAGGGAGTTGAATGAAGAGAAGTCACTTGAGATTTACTGAGCAAGAGTTGAGATGAGAAAAGAAATATGGAGGCTGGCACAGAAAGGAGTAGAAATCAGCTCTCCAGAAGTAGTGAGCAAGGGCAAGTTTTGTGTGCTTGAAGCATCCCAGGGGGACATATATGAAGTGATGGCAGAGATGTAGGCAAGCTTGAGGCTATACAGGGACACAAAGATCAAGATAAGAAACTTAACTGGATGTAGAAAGCTACAGGGATCCCCCCAGAGGGGTTTTTATAGCAATGTGGGTAACAAATGCTCTGCATAATTCATAATAGGTACAGAATCATTTCTTTAACTAGGGATAGACTGAACCTGTAAAGCATAGGTCAGGGTCCTAAAGAGGCATGTTTTATCCCATAATATAGCTACTTCAAAAACTACCATCCCTCCTGGCATTTTCAGGCCAAGAAGTCACCATATGTGATCTTCTGTGGCCAACAGATGCTGGGGGCAGTAGAAGGGAAAAGACAAATCTGCAAAAGACATGCATTAATACATAGCCTATAATGAGTGAAAAAGATTGCTAATGAAAATAACAGTAGGTGAGAATAGACAAAAGCCTGGATCACATTCCAAGAGTGCTTATCTTAAGCCAGGGAACTATACGTGCAGCATAAAACATAAACTTAAACCTAGCAGCACCTCTCTGTTATTCTGGTTTTCCAGATGTGGTATGCTTTGCAGATACTGGGCTATAGATGTTCTTTCTGGCATCTTACACAAATTTGAAGCTTTTAACTGTAATAACAAAGTTCAGACTTTTACTGGTTAGGCAACAGCTACCGGAAAGTCATCACCAGTAAGAAGCAGGCAGGTGGCCTGGAGGGATGGCTGACATCACTGATGTCTTATTTATTTATAACCTCAACAAAAACAATAAAAAAAACCTCCTTCAATGTGTCCTCATTGAGCACAAAGTTATTCCACATCACACTGCCTTCCTGCTGCTGTTACCAGGACTCTGCTCAGACATTTCCTCTCTTGCATGTGCTCTGCAGAGAGGTTTCTTCAGACATGTGTTGAGTGCTGGAGAATTGCCACCTTGACCATGCACCCCTCCTGCTCCTCTGCACAGGTCCACTGTCAGGGACTTTGGACAGCAGTAAAATTATGGGGTTTCTACCCCCCACACAACCCTCCAAGACTCCTTCTGCCTTGCCAGGCTTTCACTGCTCCTTGGTAGGACCAACAAACACCCACCAGCCAGCAAATAAACAGTCTGGGGCTTTGCTGCCCAGCTCTGCTCAGCCCTTGAGCTCAGACGTGCCTCAGTGCAGGAGGCTGAACAGATGCTCCCCATTCCAAAGAAGTACTAAGTAACCTGCAAAGTAGAGTTGCTTCAGTCCTCAGACACAACACATGGTGCTCATCAGGATGTTACTTCCAGTTGAATGCTGGTTCTCCAGCTCTTGTTTTGACCGAATGACTGGATTTTGTTTCAGCTCCGACCGCTGTCCCTACCGTTTCCGAAGGCAAGCCCGTGGATGAGTGTGATGATGACCAGGCAAACTGTCACAGTGGCACAGGTGATGACTACCAACTGACAGGTGCAGAAACCATCCTCATTCCATTGCAGCTTCATTGTAGCTCATATCCATCACCAGCTTAATGTTTGCACTGATTTAATCAGTCAATATTAATGGACATTAGTATGCCGTTTGTATCGTTAGTGCTGTCAAAACATAGGCATCTGCCTTTTACATATGACAATACTTTTGATTGTTTTCTCAGCTATGTAATTTTTGAACCTAATAATGGTGACTAGATAGAAAAGAGGGCAATTTTTTGAGCGGCAATTGTATCTAATCAAATCTCCTAATCAGACTTTTTCTTAGAAAGAAAAATGCTGGACAAACCTTTTGAGTTTTATTGTCTGAGACTGAAGAATTTACTGTTTAGGTTTACATATAGGCTTCCTAACTTAAATTTAGTATAGGACTCCGATCTCATCCCCAAACCTTTCCCAGACAGAAACAAAGCAGATTTGTTTCATCAGAGCATACTGACACATACTCACACTGCCAGAAGCATTTCCACGAGCTTCCCCACCAACACTGCATTACAGCCACAGAGGGGCTGATGTTCTCCAAGCCGCCATCACCAGCAGAAAAATAGGAGGGGGAGATGTAACAAAGTCTGCATCTGGAAAAGAGGAAGCTTGTTAGGTTTCATATCCTCACACTTTTGTACAGAATCTCTAGTCCTTCTGAGAGAGCTGACACTGCACCTCTGTGTTTTTGATCTCTTCTTGGAGGTCATTTGTTCCACAAATCTCTGAGTCTGTTTGATGAGATCTATACATCTACAGTAATTGAGCTTATTTTTAGATGCAGCGACACAAGTTATTTCATCACTGCTCCTTGATGTGCTTAGCTAATAAATGTTTATTGCTTCTTATATCCATGACATAAAATAGTATTAAAATCTGGCAATAACTGTCTAAGAGGACATTGGGAAATCTTAGGTACGAGATTAGCTTTTGGATTGAGCCAAGTAGAACATCAGGCAGCAGATACAAATGAAAGTGCAGTTTCAACATCAAACCCTTTCGGAGCTTTGCCAATGTCTCCTGTAACTGCATGTTGCAAATCATAAATTAAAAAAATAATTCCTGAGTGGAAAAGAGTGCACGGTCACTGTCACTGCTTTTCAAATCAGTGTCCCAGATGAATTGTATTCTCTTTGAAAACAGCCATGCAGGGAGTCTGATAAAATAGTCTGTATTGTGTTAAGATAGCTCAGAAAGCTTTTGCTGTTACTAAACATGGTAATTTATTTATTACTTAGAAAAGAAAGAGCCCAGTCAGGAAACACTAGGGCTTCCTGCAAAGCCCTACACTGTCTTGCAAAACCCAATAGGTAGAGACATATTTCACATAGATGGAGGCTCTGTCAGGGGAAGCAAACAGATCTATGCAAGCACCTTCCATGTTCACTCATACTATCTGCGCTTCAACGAGCTCAGGACTTCATCCCACGTGTCCCTTAGGGAACGTTTTCTGAGCAGAAGAAAAACCTGCTGGCAGTTTCTGCAGGTTGTGCTTAGGGGGCAATTTTTAATCTCTAAGACAAGGGAACAGCCACCAGCCTTCCTCAGCACCAGCTCTTTTAGGGAACTGCACCTATATCAGTATCAATATTGAAAATTACTATATTGCCCTCCTACAAAAGTGCAGACACTTCAGTATAATTTCTTATTACAACACCTAGAAACCCTAGGCACTGCATGCCCAGTTGTCCTGGACATTGGAGAAACACTGCATTGTTTGTATGGTGTTACTTATAACAGTAAAATGCACAGAACTGATTTTACCAATAAATTAATTGTAAGCATTCTTTTCTTCCTCCAAAATGCATAGAGGGCAAGTGTGTAAGTCTTGTGGCCCACTAGGGATAGCAGGGCAGTACAGAGGGGATTTCGTGAGTGCCTTACCCTCTTTTATCCATTGCCAGTGTTCTCGTGGGTGTGACTGTAGAGTCGCTTCCCTGACAACACTTGCACATATGTGAGTGCCACAGTGAAGCCTCCCTTGCAATTAACTGTAATTGTGCTGTAGGCCAAATTCCTTCCTGCTCTATTTGGACCCCATACAGAGCTACTCTATTTGCGTGGCTTATAGCATTTCCCATCAGATCATTCTCACAAACATAAAGCTGATACAACTTGGGCATTCATTCTCATTGGAAGTCATCATAGTCATCCTTTCTATAATGCTTTAAGCACTTGCTTGCTGGAGAAAAGAAAAGAGGAACCATTGACTGGTAATCAGCACCCCACCGTGCATTTATAATTGTACTAATTTCCTTTTTGTTTCCTTTATGAATATGAGGCTTGCTTTAAAAAGTCAAGTATTTTAAAAATATCAATTAGTGAGCCTAGGAGAGGGCCATGACCCCACTCACCTCTTGTTTATGTGCTCGAAGAAAAGGACAAAGGGAAAGTCCTTAATTCTGCCTTCACTTTGAGGCAGAAGTGAAACCTTAGGGTAGATCCTAAAGCTGGTCGGTTCCCACGCACCTCTCCTGTGAGCTGGTCTCACAACACAGCTGTGAAACAACATACAGGGAGGCCCCACTATTACCTCACATCTCTGATATGAGAAACAACATGTCATGGGTAAATGCACAAAATAGGGACTCTTAGGAGGTGCCATAAAGATCAGCTGCTGACTTCCCATATGATTTGGAGCAAATCAGTGTCTATAATCCAAGGACAGACACAGGGACATGGTGAGGATTACTTACTTGGTGTTTGCAAAGACTCCAAAGATACACAGCTTTATTTAATGAAGGGTTCTTGTGTTCTGTTTTCATAAAGGAAACCAGACCTTTAATGTCATATTTTCATGCTTAAGTTCACATACTCGGTTACCTACATGTCTAAAAAAGACCGTAATATTTCAGGTTTATATATAGGATATTCCTAATGACTGTTGTGTCCTTTGTTGTGTGCCATGTATCATGATACGCATAATTTCTTTTCCAGGTGGGACTACAGTGCTGAATACAGAAAAGCCAACAGTAATTGACAATACATTACAACCAGGTAAAAAAAAAAATCTTATTAAAACCATAATAAATTCCATACCCAAATTTCATGCCAGAGACAAAATAATGAATTGCAGCACTTCCTGACTTACCATTCCTAAAGTCTCTGAAGTAAAGAAGCATCTGGTCCCTTAGCTTTGTACAGTAAATATTTTATTCCTTTCATCCACATGTAGATACAGCAGAGAACAAGATTTCCTTCTGCATCAGCAAATGCCAAATGCTGACAAAATTAAACTAACTTAATCACACAGTGCACTGTTTAAATGTGGCATGTCAGTGACACAAAGTGTGTTTGCAAACTCTGTGAAAACAAAAACAGCCACACAGGCCCACTCACTATTTATATCCATGGTTTTGTAAAACTAAGACAAGTAAAGTTTGCCAGTTTTCTCCACAAGGGAGCTGGCAGTTTTACAATATTGTTTTCTAGCAAGTTTTCTTGAAATGGGGTTACATAAACTGCTACCATGAACTTGAAAAGGGAAAACCAAGTTGTCACTGGCAGCAGGTCCTTTTTACTTAATACAATAGCTAGCAGCTTTTAAATTCTTTAGTTTGCTGCTTCCTCAGCTTTCATACAGTTTTTTTTAATATCCTGTACAATTTACTGGGAGTGGGGGAGAAGATGGATTTGGGCAGAAAACCTGAACTGCAGAAACTATGAGTACCAGTTAAAAATCCTTTGCATCAATAATTGTGGAGCGGTAAAGGGGTCAGTTTTCAGTTACTCCCATTTCCTCCATTAAAGCACAGTCAGGCACAGTCTTGGAAGTGATTTATTAACAGGGTGGGTAAGTGTTTGTCATTGTTTCCTCAACCATGTGACACAATCCGCTCTTGCTTCAAGTGAAAAAAAAGAACTAATAATGCAAAAAATTTCCTGAAGGACACTGACGGCGTTGATCTGATTAAAAGATAGAGCTGACTTAGCTCAGACGTTGTTCCCACTCTAGGCCTCTGCATTCACATATTGCAGAGGCCAATGCTTTTACTCTCCTCAAAATTTGTCTCCAGGGTCACCCAGTAGGCTAAGTCAGCACACACTATTTTTACCTCTGCCCTGCTTTATGAGCAGAGGGGGATTGCAGAGCACTGGTGCAGTGAGAAACACAACAGCGAGCCAGTCCCCTGCCTCGGGACACCTCTCCACCCTCCTCTTCCCCAGTCAGCATTGCAGAGGGGCTGGACGGCTGCTGCTGATCTCACGCTTCTGGAAAGGAGTGGGAGATGCACAGGAAGAAAAGATTCTGTGCAGTGGATTTAGAGCAAAGCATTTTAATTTTTACATCTGAAATTATCTGCTAGGTTTCTGTTTTGATGAAATCAAGCATGTATTTACTGCTTTTTTAAACTCTCTTCTTGCATTTAAACAGACTGCAAATCTAGAAAGTGCCTCTGTGCCATGCAGTTTCACTCCTTCCCTAGTGCCAGCTGCTTTGCAGGTTGTGTTTAATCCCCTTGGCCTGGGCGGGACTCTGCAGTAACAGACTGACTATTACTGCCAGAGATTAAGATATCCTTATTTTCTCTCCTTACTTCCCTCCTGCACCACCTTTGCTTACTCCATGATGTGCCAAGTTTTTTTCTCTATTAAAAGAGTTTCTGAGGCTCCATTCAGGGCATGCCAATGTTACTTCCCTGCATTGTGCTGGTAGGAACTGTTTCCTTCCGGGGAATAAGGGACGAGTTCACATCCCAAACTCCAGGCTCCCACATGGCAGCACATTACAAAGATCATAGATAGAGATCAGCCAGACGCTAATAAATAAGAATAAGTTTTCCAGAATCTCCAGTTTAAGACGTAAAGGTTTCCAGCTGCCTCATAATCCCTCACTGAAAACCATCCAAAAACTCCCAAAAAGGGGAAGACAGAAATTTCCCTCAACACGGGGAAACCCCCTCCTGACATGGAGGTGGTTTAAGCATTTCCTTCTGCTGAAGGGGCATGGCTGAACCTGGCTGGCACAGTGAAGCACACAGAGCAGGGGCCGTGCAGCCAGGAGCGGGTCTGCTCTGGCAGCTACAAATAACGTAGTTTAAACCATGCCTGAAGTCCCAGGGCTGCTCAGGGGGCCCCTGGCCCTCAGCTGCCTGAGGATAAGTGCACTCTTTCAGCTATTCTCAAGCTGAACAAGGTATGAATTTAACACGTCAAGGGCTGAGGCTTCAGCTTTGGCCTTAATTCCCTGTAAGGCCTGGTTTACCTTAAGATGTTAATGCACCATGAGGTAAATGATGAGTTCCAAGCCAAGGAGCTATTCCAGATCAGTTGCAGTTTGCAGGCTCCAGTGGGTAACCCTGCACGAGCTACACAGTGCCAGTGATGGCCACAGCCGCTCATGCCACAGTGGCTGAGGACAGAGACTGGCCAGCCCTCTCTCAGTAGCAGCACCTCCCACGGCACAGGTACTTTGCAATAGGTGCCAGCGCTGTGTGCCACTGTCCTACTGCCTGCATTCCAGCCTGCAAATATCTCTAATCTTGTTATCCCAGACTAACATGCTTGTGTGTGTCAAAGCCTGAGATTATCCTATTCCAACCAGCTTTCATACACTATGGAAACAGTTAAGAGCAAATAGCTGGAAAGCCTCAGTGTATAAACAAGCTTTTCCATCAAGGAGACTTTCACAGTTTGTTTCAAGGGGACTGAATTGAAAGAAAATAAAAAAGAATCATGATTTCAAACTGCTAAAAGTATTTAAAGGTTTGTATTTTTTTGTTTAAAAGGGGATCTAGTTTCCTCCTCAAACTTAAAAAGATGCTTTTTACAAATCCATCTGTCAAGGTAAATACCTTTCAGTCCTCAGCCCTAAGACTTTCTAATATCTAGTCTTTTTGAACGTATCTTTTTCAATTCTAAAGGACTATTTGAAATGCTTGTCTCTTAGCTATTTACATATAGAGCAAGCTGTTCATTTACATTACGTGCTCTCAGTGTGTAATCCGAATCCTTTGTAAAGGCAGACTGTTCCAAGAAGTACCTTGTTTTTCACACATGCAGCAGCTATTTCAGAAAAATATAACCAAGAAATCCTGAAGTTAACATCTATGCTAAGAAATAATTTAAAGATATGATAGGTCTGATTCTCATTTAAGCTGGAGCAACTTAGTATCAGTAAAGGGATATTAAGGCAGTTAAAGTATCGTTTACTATCATTTAAGCTAATTCTGTGCTGCCAGCATAAGTGGTATAAAAAGGTGAAACGCAAATACAAATCAGACCAAACACAGTACTTTGAAGTGGTCCAAATTATGTTTGCCATTTCCTATTTTAATGTTGATTTACCCTTTGGCAAGAGCATCTTAGAGAGCACTTTCATAGCATCTTTAATGCCATCATGCTTCTTCTTGCCTCTTGTTGGAGGAGTTATAAAAATACGTCAAAGTCTGTGGGCCACGAAAGATTAATGGACTTGCAAGAAACTCACTCAACTAGATTTTCAAATTACTTTCTTGCTCATGTGCAGTAATGGTCCCAGCTGTGAGCAAGATGTGGTCAAAAAGTACAGCTGTTGGTTATTCTTTGAGAGGATAAATCTGTTTTAATTCAGTATCACGTACCCTACATTTTGAAAAAGGCATATGGGATTTCGTCACACCTCCCTCTCAGATTCTCATCTGAACTGCTGCTATTTGATTACATAATAGCTGCTTTTCTTTGTCCTCTCAATACACACAAACCCAGAGATCAATCACCTATTGGCAGGACAATTATCCTAGCATGGGAATGGGCCAGCGCTGCAACAATTGCTGCTCGTCCCTAGTTTCCTTCCTTCCACCAGAGCTCCCAGGCTATAGTTCAAGGACAAAGAAGAGGACAGATTGCCTGTAGCTTGCTGTGAGCTACTGTATCAGCCCCCTGGGACCTTTAATAGAAGGGCTGAACTAGTCTATCTTTTCTGGGGCAGATCCATTGTCTGTACTGAACCATAATGAACCTATCCTGATGCTACAAGTGTCCATTATTAATTGGCTAGCAGGTCTATTTTTTCTTTTTTATGGGTCCCCGTGAGAAGCATTGGAAGAGACATAAGAATAGGCAATAAGAGATGGCATGTTTAAGGACCTCATGAAATAAGAGCACTCTGAAATGCCTTGCCTTTGACCTTCAATACCATTGCTTTGATTGTCTAAGGAATATATTAACACAATCACTTTTGAGAAAACAACAGGAACCTAGCAAGAATAACTAACTGAGAGCAGGTTACTGGTAAATTCTGCTCAGTTTCAGTGGATTCTACTTCTTCATGGAAAGCAAGTTCATTTTTATGCTACACCATGCTGTCTCTGAGTCTGAAGCCAAGGAACACAGGCATGGCCAAAGCATATCAGACTTAGGCTCTTTGCCAATTTCCTGGACTATATATTTCAAATGAAAGCATAAGAAACTATTTATTAGATGGAGCTGTGAAATTTAGCTCTGTTTTAAAACTCCCCTTCTGATCCCAGTGTTCAGAGCTGTCTTCAAAACATGAAGCAAAAGGCTTTTGTCACTTCCTGCACTTTAGAATTAACAGTTAAATTCTGGATATTTTCGGTGTCCAGTTCTCCTTGAATTGTATTCAATCTTAGCAGCATTCAAGGGAGCAAGTACCACTCACATCATATGAGAAATTTTGTCGTTTGACCCACATTGAACTTCACTGGATATCTCACAGTACTTAGGCTATAAAATTGAGAAAACAGATTATTGTTCTGTTCTGAATCTCTGGATTCATCACTCATTTACATATTTCTCCTGTGTATTCTGCTATTTACTTTTATTCAGACTTGAATAGTACCAGTCCTTTCAACGTCTTTTGTGCTACACAGCTCATTTATGCTGTGTGGTATCTTCAGATGGATGTGATCTGCCTACCACTGTTCACCTTTCTTGTGGTGTGAATACCACACAGGCTATCACTAGCTTTGCATGATATAATGCTTCAGGAATAATAAAATTAATTTTGTTCTACGTTTTCTAAAACCTTCTCTGAATTTCTGTCTCATGGCTCTGATGTCAAAGCCATGCAATATAGCTCTCCCTAAGCCTCCTTGACAATGAAAGGCCATTTTTCACGATCTTAAAACCCTTTAATTCATTGTGATGTCACTGTTTCTTTAGAAACTCCCCTTGATTTTCAGATGTCCCCTTTTGGGCAAGATGTCTTTGATCATGGCCCCATTGTCTAGAAAAAAATACCCCATATACTGAAGAAAGAAACATAATAGATTGCCTTTCTGCACTCATGTGTGCAGAAGTTCTGCTTCTTCAATATTTTGAGTCCAAAGAGGGATTATTCACCACAATCTGTTTTTTTCCTAGACAGGACTAGGGTGCTCCAGGAAACATCTTTCCTCCACATTGAATTCCTGTGCCAGACATTATCTGTTTAATCCATTTGTTCCCAACTAGGATGCTGCATTCGTGACAATGTGGAGTAGACCCCTCTGGAGGCCAGCAGGAGAGAGGGGGGAGGCAGCAGGATGGGGAGGATGAAGAAAGGAGTGAAGAATGAGGCCTCAGTACAGAGAGACACCACAGCACAGCTGAGGCACTGACAGGCAGAGGAGAGGGGCAGGAGCTGCCATAGGCTCAGACCTCTCTGCTGACAGAATGACATTTTCTAGGGGCCAGAGGGGAGAGGGCACAGTGGCTGCAACACAGGAATCCAGTGACTTGAGTAAAAACGATGTCTGGGAGCAAGGACCTGCCAAACAAGGACACAGCAAGCAAGGAGAGAATGATAGATGAACCCTTTTTATATCCATTCTGTCTCAACCTACTCACCTGAGGTTTTGTGTTGATAAAATTATTATTCTAGTTCATCTTCCATTAAAATCTGGGTTGTGAGTTTAAAAGCCTTACCAGTCTTCCCTGGTAGCTCAGTACGTGGAGGAGGTCTTTGCCTCTTCGGATGGGAACAGCTCCACCTCAAAGGTCTGGCCAGCTGCAGGTCTCAACACACTTCCCATATTTCTCCTTATTTTCCCACAATAAACAAGCACATTCTAAGGGTTGCATTATCTTTCCTGGCTTTTTTTATTAATAATGGGCAAGAAGCACAACTCTTTCCCCAGAGCTGATATTGATGGGAGCATAGAGTCTTTTGTTCTTAGTTCGTACTTGCACAAAGCATCTCATTAAATTAAACCTAAGATATTCCTTTAATAAAGTGTGAGTCATGCCTCAGAAAAGACTCCAAGATTTGGTCACATTGCTGTGGGAAGGGTATTGCTGTACTGGGAGTTGGCATTGCTCAAGGTGAGATAAAAGTTCATACCAATGGGGTAGGAACCAAATGCTCAAAAGATTTCAAACTGCTCCTGAAAATAAGAAATGCAAGGGATTTATATGCTATCTTTGTATAATCTTTCCATTGAAATTCCAAGTTCTATTGAAGAAAATAAGCTACTATGTATTAAACCTTTGGGCAGAATTGAAAAGAAGCTGAAAACAAGATATGATCTCATCCTGACCATAATACCAGACTTCCCTTATTTTACGCAGAGCTTGTTTTGAAGCTTATTTTGAGTTCATTTGGCAATCAGCCACATTTGTCCCTTTTCCCTCTCAATTTGTCCATTTCAATGCTGCCATCTTGTGGGCCTACTTAACTGTCTGGAAGATGTTGAAATAAGTTCCTTATTGAAGCCAAGAATTATAGATTTCACCAAAAATCCTTTCCTGCCAAGGACATTCCATTAATATTTCTGGGTTTTCTTATTTTTGTCCAAATCTTATTATGAGTTGTTGCAAAATGTTGCACCATTACGGTGCAAAGAGATATTGACAACCAGAAAATGTATCTGATAAATCAGCCAGAATTTTCTTTGTGAGTCCTATATGTTACAACATGGTTACCAGATAATGAGGGCAAATCAGAAAAATTAATCTACCACAAAAAAACAAATCCCAAAATAAGGGTGATAATGAGACCAGAAGCAACCACATAATTTACAAAAAACGGTAGTTTTTAATCTGTTTCCCAGGAGGGCTGCTCTTGCTATGCATCTCAAGAGTTTCAAGGAGGAATGATTCTTTTAATGGTCAAATGTATGCATTTGTTTTGAAGGAAAAAATCTGAATTATGCAATTAATAATCACATTTCATCCCCCCTTTTCCCTCTTTCCTTGTAGAGCTGCCACTATACAATTTCAACTGTGCCTTTGGCTGGGGATCCCAAAAGACTCTGTGCCACTGGGAGCATGACAACCAGGTGGATTTAAGGTGGGCGATCCTGACCAGCAAAACTGGGCCGATTCAAGACCACACAGGTAATCCTGAGTTCATGATGTAGCCATTTTACATGGGAAGAGATTGTTCTGTGTAATACCAACATGTCTTCCAAAATCACAGGAGAGCGAATTATACTTGAAATACATGAAGTCACAAATATGGTTCTCTAGTAAACCTAATCCATTATAGGTAATCACAACTGACTGTAGTTGTCCTTTCTGTAGGGGAATAAAGATTATTTCTTGTCAAGAACTGAAGATATTCCATTCCCCTGATTTGCCTTTGGATAATCATCACCTGGGGTAGAAAAATATCTGAATAACCAAATATTTTACAAATATCACTGACCAACTAAGACAGTCATGAACAAACCTCATGTTATTCCTGTTTGTAGTTACAGGGACTACCCACCACAGAAAAGTATTGTATGTAAGTGAAACTTCCCAGATGGGTGCGCTACCATGTCCTTCACCTTTCCAGCAGGAGCTGGAGATTATAGCTGTCCTTTGCTCACACACAGTCTTTCAAGAAATATCACCCTGGGGAATTGATTGGTTTGTTTTGTAGTAACTAACTCATAGCTCAGCATAATTAGGCAATAAATTTGCTGCAGATTAGTGGAGAAGGGAGGGCACTGTGTGACCTGCACAGCCTCTCACTTTAGTGTTCTCTCTTGCATACGTGCAGATTAATCAAATGGGTTGAGATGAATCCCCCTTCCTACTTCTGCTACCCTTTGCTTAATGAGAATGACAAGGAAATTAGACAAAATTGGACTTTTTAAATTCTGAGACACTTTCAATTGAATCTTAAGACAAGTACAGTAGTTTCAGGGGAAAAAAACTTGTAATACTTTGACTATAAATGGCATTGTACAAATAAATGGCATCAAATTAACTAAATGCAGTTAGTTGAAGTGAAGGCTGTAATGGTGGAAAAATTGATGTAAAGTAAAGTGAAATGGCTCAGTAGGATCTGACATTGAAAGGAGGTTAAAAGCTATGTTAGCCAGAGACTGACAAAATCTAAAAGGCATGCATAAGTAAAGCTCTAATTAAGACAATGAAGACAGAGTTCCTGACCTGGCACTGCAATAATATTCTGAAAATGAGAGCTATCTGCACTTTGCCATCAAGGATTATAGAGAGACTGAACCTGTCTTCAATCAAGAGATGAAGAAATTGCATTCTTCAAATGAGATTTTGTTGTTTTCACTGGGCCCTGCTAGTGCAGACAATTTACTTGTTCCATGAGCTGTAGGTTTAGTAAATGTCACAGGCAGCCTCTTTTTCTCCTACTGCACTAGCTTTCAATATTTTCCAAAATTTTCCTTGAACTCTAAGAGCACCTTCATCTGCCAGGTTTGCCATTGGCCTGCAAGCAGGCACAGAGTGGGTGGAGTGGATGTGAATGCAGATCTTAAGCAGTCTGAATGGCACTGATGTCCCAAACAAACCCTCAGTGTCACCCCTGCACAACAAGGCCACCCTATGTATTGAGAGCACCATAGTGAGCATCTGCCAGGTTTATCTTTCTCTCAGCCACCCATGTAAAGCTGCAGAAAATACACAGAAGTAATCTTAACAGCAATTGCTTGAAAACAGCAGGATACACTGTATGTCACTTCAGATTTTGTATCTTGTGATGAAATCTGGGCAGTGTTAGGTCTTCCAACTGAGACAGCCATCCTAATGCTGGGATTATTTTCCTCCCTCTGGATTTCCCTATTACCATACTTTGATGAGATTTGCACATGTTGTGCTGCTCTCTGAACAGAAGCAAAGTTGGAAAGAACATATAGACATAAGCATTCTTGCTTAAGAAGCTGGACAAGATGTTACTGCAGTAAGACAGAAAAAAAAAAAGCCTAAGTTTTTTTTACAATTTAACATCATCTTCTCCTATAAAATTATTTCAAAGACCAGATAAGTTGACATGCATATTAATCAGGATACTTCTAACTGCCCACAGAAAGATCCAAACAAAAGAAAATGTCCTTGTCTCATCTTAGGAAATAAATTCCTTTCTCATTTATTGGGGCCCACTTCTTCTAACCACTGGGTTTAACCCACTCCACTTTCTTCCTAGTTCCCCTCTCACTACCCTGTCTCCTTCTTATGCTTAGCAGAGTAACAATGCTCACCTTTCTGTCTTCATTGGTGCAGGACTATACCATTGCAATCCAGCAAGTCTCCATTATACATTATTTGACATGAAATTCAAGAATTTCATTTAGAGGCAAAGACCAATGCTGATAAAACACCACCCTTCCAAAATACCTTCTTTTGCCTCTTTTTCATTTTCTTTCCTGTAAATGTTGGTATAAACAGAGATACGTATACTTTTTTCAGCAATATTAGAGCAATATTATTTATTATTATAATTTTTATCCTACCTACTCTCTAAATAACTTTGTAACAATGTCAACAAATGCTGTCTCCATCCTTCTGTGTGAGTGCATTGCACATGCAATCTATTCTTACACATACCAGGATGAACTTTGTGTTTGTCCACCATGACTCTCTGCAAAGACACTGTTCAAAAGCTGACTGGAATGGATGTGTGGCTGATGTAAATCAGAAGCACTTCTCTATAGTCAGTATCTTACTTAGCAATTTTCTGTTACCAAACTAATCACACTCCCACGTGCTTCTCTCCCAGCATGATTAAGAAAGTAATTTTCCAAGTTAAAAGTATCAGGTGTTCAGATTTCAACACGTATAAATCCATCATGCCCAGCCATAATCTTACTCTTTCAGTAAAGGGCTCACAAATATATACAGCCCAATATACTGTTATAAAAATCAAGGTCATCACTCTGACACCAGCTGTGACAATGCTCAGCCTCTGTTTAGGAACACTATTTAGATCTCAGTTCCTGAGCTCTGACCATGGCTTTTCAAAGCTATTTCATCCTTCAGTGTTCTTCCCATTCTGATCTTCCCTTCTTGAGCACAAATTACTTTAAACAGAGAAATTTTTTAATAGCTCTTTGCACAATTAGCATAGAGTAGGCCCCAGGGATTTCTATTTAGCCTGCTGAACTAGGGCTGTCTGTTTTCAGGAGGTGCACTGACTAGTGGAGCATATGCTGTCTCACCACACATGGTTTTGCCTCCTTCCCTGGGCAAAAACAAGTGCCTTCTCTGTGTCATGTGGTGAGCATGTTGTTACGGTTCAGTCTTGGCACAAAACATCACAGTGAACAGCAAAGGAGATGGCCAGAAGACAGTGTAGAACAACAGAATGGTTTGGTTGGATGGGACCTTTAAAGGTCACCTAGTCCAACCCTCCTGCAATGACCAGGGACATCTTCAAACATGACCTTGAATATTTCCAGAGGTGGGGTATCTACCTCCTCTCTGGACAACCTGTGTCAATGTTTCACTACCCACCAAATTTCTTCCTTATATCTAGTCTGAATCTACTCTCTTTTAATTTAAAACCCTTGTCCCCTTGTCCTGTCATGATAGGCACTATTAAAAAGTTTGTCCTCATCTTCACTGTCTGAAAGGCTGCAGTAAGGCCTCCCCAGAGCCTTCTCTTCTCCAGGATGAATAACCACAAGTCTCAGCCTCTCCTCATAGGAGAGGTGCTCCAGCCCTATGATCAGCTTTGTGACCCTCTCCTTAAAGCATATTGGCTTTCCTACAGCTCCCAAAACAACACCCTGTGACTATCTTCTTTGTGATGCTTGACCCATCAGCATGGAAAGAAAGCAAAAAGATGAGGGGTAGCCAGGGATTCTTATGTTAACAAAGAAAATTAAAACTAGTGGCTATTCCTAACACAGTCCTTCTGTCACAGTAGGAGATGGCAATTTCATTTACTCACAAGCTGATGAAAGCCAGAAAGGCAAAGTCGCCCGACTGCTGAGCCCCGTGATTTACTCGCAGAACTCTGCCCACTGCATGACCTTCTGGTACCACATGTCTGGCGCGCATGTCGGCACCCTGAAGATCAAACTGCGCTACCAAAAGCCGGATGAATATGACCAGGTGCTGTGGACCCTGAGCGGGCACCAGGCAAACTACTGGAAGGAAGGACGTGTTCTTCTTCACAAGTCTGTGAAACACTACCAGGTGAGCTTGGCTGCTTCTTGCTGAACTACCACAGTTGAGGCCAGCAACACCTTGTTTTATACACCGTAATAAAAGATGTCACTGAAGGATTTACGTAGACAATATTACACCTGCAGATGAGGTATGCTTGCTGTGACTAATAGTAGTGAAATAATTCATGGTATCTCAGATTGCAGTGATATAAGCAATTTTTTATCAGAGGCCAAATAAATATTTTATAAACCATTTATCATCAGTCACAAAACTGCCTCTTTGCCAGTTTTGCTGATGTAAAAGTATTTAATGAAGTCATGACAGTATATAAATTTATATTTGCCTATGTAAGTTCATAAAGGCAGGCAATGCACATTTTCAGGCCACAACCAAATTACATGTAGGTGTCACATCATGGCAAGTGAAGATGTGTGTTAACAACTAATGAAGAAATCCTGAATGCTGCAATTGAGTGCTAACATGAAAACAATGTGAATACTATCTTGTTTCTCCAGGTGGTTATTGAGGGAGAAATTGGAAAAGGAACTGGAGGAATTGCTGTGGATGATATTAAAATTGACAATCACGTGGCACAAGAGGACTGCCGAAGTAAGTATGAAAAGCAAGAACATAGAGAATTGTCATACCAAACATTGCTTATTTTGTTTTGATAGCTGTTTTTATCTGTGAGAAAGGGATAGATAATTGTTAGCTATGTTTCCACTGAAAATATCCTGATTCAGCCCATACCTTTATTCATAGTAAGTGCCACTGGTGTCACCTCAGTATGGCAACAGTTTGGATCAGAACGGGCACCCTACTGACATGGGTTACAGCATATCCACATTCTCACATCTCTCCCTCTATTTAAAGAGGGCAGAAATATGTATTTCATACTGCTGCCCCCTTTAAAATTCTCTGCTTTTCCTCATGCTCTTTGCAGTTTTAACTAATGCACAAAATCCAATTTTATTTCTTCTCCCCTTTTTGGATCACTTACTACCAAGCCTACTTAAATTCTTTTTCAAAGGACCATATCAAACCCTTTCAGGACAAGCAGATAGGGTGAAAGGGCCTCTGCTCTGTCCTCTTCTGTCCTGTCATTCTGAGTTTGCTGTGGCTCATTTGCTGTAGTCGTCAGCTCTCAGACATGTGGGACACAAAGTAACCTTAGGACATGGCCTTTCCCATATCTGGTCCAGGCTATTCCTGAGATGCTCTTTGAGTCCTTTTATTCCTGGCCAGTCTTGATTTATTCCAGTCACTTCTGATCATATGCACATTGCATACTGCACGTAATTTGGCAGCAGCAGCCCCAGTTAAACACAAGCAACTGAACACTGTCCCTCATAATGGAGATGAAGCAATTACTTTTATACAAAAGAGGGAATAGAAATGAGAACCCTTAGCACTAGGAAAATAAATTTATGCCGTGTGAGTTGGCAACACAACTAAGAGCAATAATAGAGGGTGTTCCTCACCTTTTTGTAGCTAACAACCTTTTGAGGATAGCATGACAATATTCAGCTACATGGCAATTCCACTACAGGATGAGAAAACTGCAATCTCTTTTTATCACACGGTCCAACCTCTGGGGTTCATCAAATGCCACCAGAGTGGCAGATAGCAGAAAAGAGGCAGGATGCACTGCTTGGTCCTCCTGCAGTGTCCTCAGTGCCAAGAAAGGTGCTGGGACCACAGTGACTATATTTCATTAATTCCAAAATGAGAAAGGAAAATAACCTCTTTCCTACCTCCATGTTTTGGTTGCTCAAACCAAATGTTGAGCGAAGATTTCTGCCTGAGGGAGCTAAACCCAAAAGCTCAGTCTGAAATCCAAACACAAGTGGTCTTACTGCAGTCAGTGGAACTATTCTTGTGATTAACTATGCCTATGCTGATGAAGTGTTATGGAATTGGCCTCCAAAATTGTAAATACAGTGAATGAGATGCTAATTCATTACACTGATTTCTCTTTCCCAGGCATGGAAAACCCCTGCTGATAACTAAAACTGTGCCAAGACTGGGCGGAGAGGAGTTTTTAATCTTTCTGTTTTTCTCCATTAATTTTCAGAGCCCATTATAATGAACAGCTCTTTCAAGCCACTATAATGATGCTCTGACACAAGAAAATCTGCTATACCATTATTGCCAGCATGATAGTCAATCAGTGTTTGTAACCCTAATAATCAATGTCAATTCTTTTTCTTCAATTAGAATCAACTGATGTGGAGAATGAAATAGATGAAGAAGAAGACCCAGAAAGTAATCAAACAGGTAAAAATTGTGTAATTTTTTTAAAGGGGGATGAATTTTAATGTGTATTTTCATGTGAATTTGTGCATTCTATTTATTGATTTATCGATTTGTTCTCTAATAACATTTTGCATTAAGGTGTTTTGATTTATCTGGATCAGATGATAAGAAGACTTACATTTATTTGAAGGATGTAATAGTTTTATTCTTCCATATCATATAAATTTATGGACTTTTTATTATTTACTTTACTATTATTACCTTTCTCAAACATTTCAAATTGTATATACCTAATTTGTTACATTATATACATATATATGCATGCATATTATAGCTCCTCAATATTTTGTTATCTAGAAGGCTTGTCCACTGCTGAAGAAAGCACTGTCATTATATTTTACAATTTATGATTCGCATTGTGCCTCAGTAATTAGGCTCAAAACTCTGCAGGTTAAACGTTTCACAGACCTGGCTGAAAATGCCATTTTATGACTAGTCTACCAAAGCATTATAATTTCCAATGATGATAGTTGTAAATGGATCATTAAATGGATCATAATTGTCATATTGTTCCAATAATAAAATATACTTACACTTTCAGGCAATGAGCTTAATTTTTTTCTGTTACAGTCAACAGGATTGCTGTAATTGATTTCAGTGAAAGAGGGTTTGTCCAAAAAGACTTTTTTGCTTTTTCTGCAATAATTTCAGGGTTTGCTGCTATTGGATCATTTTCAGAAACTGAAAAGTTTGAGAGAAACCATTATACCCATTATTATTATACTCAGTGAATATTTTGCACAAGGTGACAAGAGTGCCCTTCTGTGTCAGTTTCCACTGTTTCCACTTCGAGATCCGATCCTAAAGCCATTGAAGCGGAGAGGATGCAAAATGGTTGGACATTCCAAGCCAATGTCTTAGCCTGTAAACTCTCATACTGAGCTGAGTAGGATTTGATTAACATTTTTGAGCTAATACTGCAATGTGGCAAAATATAATCTAAAGGCCTGATTATTCACTCTCAAGACTCCCACTTAATCCAAGGCAGAACCAGAGCCCCGCTAACAGGCAGCAGATTCAAAGACTGGAGAACAGTGTGGAAAAAATTCACAGCTACTTGGGCCACATTATAATTTTCAGCTATTCATGACCAATTCCAAGAAGCTAGGTTTTAAAATTATGTACAAAACTTATGTCAAAAAAAATTGATGGTCTTTCTCAAAATTTCCAATTCATTAAACAAAGCTCTAAATAGGATCAGTTCTGAAAATTTTGCAATTCTTTATTCAATTTCAGGGTTTACACCTCCATACCGTACAGGTGAGGACTACGATGACAACATCTCCAGGAAACCAGGCAATGTCCTGAAGACCCTAGATCCAATCCTGATTACCATCATAGCCATGAGTGCACTTGGGGTGCTTTTAGGAGCCATCTGTGGAGTTGTCCTGTACTGTGCCTGTTGGCACAATGGGATGTCAGAGAGGAACTTGTCTGCACTGGAGAATTATAACTTTGAACTGGTCGATGGTGTAAAACTGAAAAAAGATAAACTAAACACACAGAATTCATACTCGGAAGCATGAAGGCATAAAGCGACTGGAGAAGTCAGAGAATCGGGATGGAAGGACATAGCTCGGTCGTGCTGGGGAACTGTTGATCTTTTACTGTACAGGCTGAAAAGTGCATTGATGACACTGAGCCAAGCTTTTCTCAGGAGCTTCAATGAGTGTGTAACCGATGAACATGGACAACAATCTGTGTTAACAACCTGAATCATGTACAGTCTGCTTTTTCTGTTGGTTTTATTTGAAATAATCGAATGCTGGTGTTGAGACCAAGTATGATTGACTTATAGTTCATTTTGTCTTTCTTTCTCTCCCTCTCTTTTGTTTTCCGTTAATGGATAATTTTGGTTTTACTGTGCAAAATCCAAGATGCTGTCACAAAATGTATTCAGTGGGGTCCTTTGGATGGACATGCTGTTTGTAGCTCAGTGCCCAGAAAATATTGGCGTAACAGCAATTTAGTGGACTTCTGCACCTGTATTTGTGTATAATTGCTCGTGTTGTGCATAGGCAAAGAAGGGTTAGGATGTTTTTGAAAGTACTGCTGCATCAGTACTGATATAGCGTGTCAGCTCTGTTTACGAAGCAATACAGTCAAATTTTATTGATGTTTTTCAGTGTTGTACTAAATTTTGTGCTTGTGAATTCCATAAAAGAGTATGTGCCATCATGAGACACAACTGGTAACCAAGTGTACTGCCTAAAAACGAAACAAAAAAAGTCCTTGGCACTGGCTAGTGTATGTCCTCTCAAGTGCCTTTTTGTTTGTACTGCTTCTCATTGTGTTAACATTAACTACAGCTTCTCTGCAGTTCGCCCTGGTCTTTAATCATATTCTGATGGCTCACTGACTAAAAGAAAAGTATATTTTAGAGTAAGAAAATAGCCTCAGCCAAGGCAAGGGCTAATCAGATTTGACAACCTGGCTCGATTGTTCTGCTTTCTGTATTTCAACTTCATGTCTCTTGACCCTTTTGTATAAAGCTGCAATATCCCCTTTTATTGTTCTTTCATATAGAATGTATTTTCAAATGTAAAATCTCTCTCCCTTTCTCTTCACTTTCTCTCTCTCTTTGTCTCTCTGAGTAGGTTGCATAAGCATTTGCCATTGCCAAGGAAAGAAAACTTCAGCTTTAACTTGCTGGTAATGGCAAAGGATTTTATTAGAGTTTGTGTTAAAAAATAAGGGAAAATTCTTAACTTTATCCTCCAAAGTCGAACTTTGGGTTTCTTCTTAACAGCATAAAGTGACAGTATCTTTTTTCCTGATGTCATGAAACATGTCTTTTATCCTGAACAGCTTGTCTGTTATTACACTGGGGAAAATGCTTCCCTTACTGAAAGGATTGCCTTTAAAATGTGGAACTTTCCTCCTCCTGCTCCTACCTGAACTCAGAGTTCTGTTCTCTCAGTAACCATGTATTTTCATGCTAATCAATGCTAATTGGGCTTATGTGTGGGTACTGAGGGCAGAATGAAATCCCACAGTGTATGTTAGGCATGTTCCTACCACCGTGTTACATCCAATTGGCATTTCATACCAGGATGTTTCTGTTTGACCACAAGTGCAGACAGTGACCAATTCAGTGAATTGAGTACTATAAGCTGTTTAAAAAATTTGTTTGACAATGATGGGGCAATTTTTTTAAAATATTTTAGGGCAAATACTATTGGTCAAATAATATTCAACAGCCTATGCAGCTGGTCCAACAGGGTGAAAAGAAACAAGAGCATGTTTCCCACAGGGGTCCATACAAGGCAGCGAGGGAGGAGAGGGGTCGCTCCCCTCCTGCAGGTGCAAGGGAAGCTCCTGGGGTTCTGCAGTGATCTGCACACAGCACAGCCATAACTGGGGGGCAGCTTCAAACTTCCCCTGGGTATCTACCAACCAGCAGATAAAACCAGTGCAAACATGGGGAAAGGAACCTCCTACCAAGTGCTGAACTCATGTTTTTCTCATTGGATTTCCTGAGTAGAGTCAGGGTAGTGATTGGGACTTTCTGAGTTTCTGAGTCTTTTCCAGAATTGCTTTTGTAGAAGAGCAATGAAATATCGTGTCCAGGATTAGGATTAGAGAAGGGCTAATTCAGTCTTGAATTACTTGGAGCAGCAGAATCCACCCCTATTTATCTACTAAATGTTTTCAAGCATATAATTTCACCAGTATGAACTACAAAACAGAAAAATATGTAGAAAATCTACCAGTAACCCAGAAACTTAAGAAAAAGAAGGGAGACAGTAGGCAAAAAATGAGGTTTGAAGTTGAAAATATTTTAAAGAAGACCAAATAGAAAAAAAAACAGTGGACAGTTGCTATTTAAGAGGGGTCTTAAAGGCAACAACCATCAGTAAAACCCAAACACCCACTTCAGGTCATCAAACTTTAGATTTATGGAAGAGTTACCTCCCCAGCCTCTCAACATTGCTCCTCCAAAAGGTGAGACAGTGCACCTAAGGCCTGAAAATTTTGCCTAAAAGTTAGTCCATGAGATGACCCAAGCGACAAACTCACTTTATCAGAGGTAGAATTTTCATTGGTTTCTAACACTGTAATTTGACCATAATGGTATTGCAGCAGCTAGTTAATTAACCCAAAGAAAAAAAGGATTTTTCAAAACTATTTTCAGCACACCACCACTGTGTGAGTCAGGAATTAAGGGTCTGTGTTTCTTAGCTGAAAAAACTTCTAGTCCACTAACTTCACTAAGAGTTGCATGCTTATATTGCCTTGAAGAGAAAATCCCATTGGGGAGCCCAAGCCCAAAACCTTTTGAAATATGCCCACTGATTTCAATAGATTCTGGACCAGCTCTTGGTCTTGATCTATTTGAACAGAAAAGCTGGTAGTTGGTGGGTTTTTTCCTTCTTTTCACATACTGAGGATAGTGAACATAAAAAGGAATATATCTCCTTTGTGGTCTTCAGACATTACTATGATAATGAGGATCTAGCACTGAAGATTTGATTTCTCTGAAGGTAATAAAATTAAAGTTGCCCTTCAATAAAGGAAAAATGATACTGCAACTTTACATTGAAAAGTATCTTGCACTGATAAATATATTTAAAAAATTATATGTTTATAAAGTTATTAATTTGTAAAGGCAGTGTTACAAAATGTTCAGTTTATATTGTTTTAGATTGTTTCATAATTTTTAAAGTGTAAAATAACATATTTTTTTCTTTATTGAAAAACTATAAAAATCTTCTGTAGTAAAATGATTTCATTTTACTGGTATATTATTGCTTCATGTTTTGTACCATCATAAAACTTTGTGCAAATTTTTTTTACAGAAATTTTTATTTTCTATGACAAAATGACACTTGTAAATTGTTGTTTCAAAATGAACAGCGAAGCCTTAACTTTAAATGACATTTGTATTCTCAGACACTGAGTAGCATAAAAAAAACCACATAGAACTGAACTGTAACTTAAATTTCCAAACTATGACTACTACATTCCAAAGAAACAGTTGAATTAAACATTTTCATAAAATATCCCATAGCTGATGTATTTTATTATATGAAAATGGATTGGTATTATTAAATGGCTGGTTTATTTAGCATCTTGCAACAAGCACAATGTTTTAATCACAATTACATTTGTTTGTAGGCAACTCCAACAAACACTTGGTGGGTTCCTTCATGGTTTAGGATAGAGGGATTTACCTCTGCCTGCCCAGTTCTCTTTCCTTGCCGGAATACACTCCCACAACAGGCCTTTTAGCCAAACAGCAGGGCTTTAAGAGGATAAATCTGCCAGCACTGCCTGTTGCCATGGGATGCCCAAAGTAACACCCTGCAGAGGTGTTATACCTCCCCTGGGGCTTGCTCTTGGGCAGGGGTGAGATTTGCTGCCAAGTAGTGCCCATTTATGATGTGTTACTCTACTAAGTCTCCAGCCCAGTGGTAAAGTGAATTGAATTGAATTGAATTGATAAGGTCCCTGCAAGTTTCCAGTGGAGCCATCAGGACTTAGCCAACCATGGCCAAATTTCCCAAGGCAGAAGACAAGTTGCTAATTGGAGCAAATGCAGCCAGGACAGCCCATTGAGCCTGATTTGACATCAGCTGGGTGCCCAGCTCACCTGTGGAACACATGGTCATGTGTAGGGAGAACTTCAAGAAGCTGCATCCAGATCAGAAGCTTTAGATTGCACATTTCCTGCTTTATGCCATACTTACCTATCTTGTTTCTTTTTAGTACTCAGCACTCCGCACATTAAAATTTGACAAATCTTTTCTTTACATTGCACGCATGAACAAGGCACCGACTGTCAGGATGTCGTTAGGTTGAGTATAAACATTTTACTTCAGCTACTTTACTACTCCTGGGAAAAATATTGTACTTATTACCATATATTTGATCATTGTTAACACTTGAAAAGAACATATTGAATCTTGTCTCCTCAAGAGAGCAGTGTTGTGTGTACCTGTTTAAAATATGGGATGAAGCTACAGCAAGCACCTGAGCAAAATCCCTACTCGGAGTAGGGATTGCTCCCAAAAGGTGGTTGTGGAGGTTGTTGTCCGTAGAATCACTAAACCAAATTCCTTAGAAATGTACTTCATTGCACTCTGTGATAACCAGCCACAGGGCTCTTCGAGGGAAAATAAATGGCAAAGGAATTGATTAGTGAAAAAAAAAAAAAATCTATAAAGTTAATCTGTTGCGGATGAAGTTCAGAAAAGAGAGACAAGTATTTTAAGTTAAGAAAATTCTCTTTCATTCAGGGAAAATTAATTTGCCTAGAAGCTAACCCGTGCTTAGTGCTAAACCTTCAGTTTTCCACATAGACTGCGTAAGAGAAGGACAAAAAATGGTGCAATGGGATCTGAATTACTTTACAGGACATAACTTGTAAACTTGAAGAAAACGAAGAGCAGATGGAAATAACAGCGGGGTCAGCTACAGAGAAGCATTGCCTGAAGTACACAGCTATGAGGGTCATGGTCTGTACAAGGGGTCTTTGGCAGGTAGTGATAAGCAAACCCCACTATTATATCACAAATCAAACATACCATCCCTAATCCAGCAGCCACGTGGCCAGACCCATTTATTTTCCTTTTGGCAGGACATAAAATAGAATTACACAGCAACAGGCCGATGCACAGGAGAGGGTGGGGGCAGCACTGATGGTGTAAGATTTGGTGAGGCCCTTCAGCACTATGGAAATGACAGCAGTGCCCACCTGTGCAAACCTGCCCTCTGGAAGGAAGCTGCCAGTCCCAGTGGAGATGAAGCTCCTCCATCCTCATAACCTGACTTTTATGATGCACATGAAGACCTGACAGGTGCAAACTAACATAGCCATAATTCTTAACCTGGCAGTCTTTTCTTACATACAATTAGTTCATTTCCAAGACAGTTCTTCTAAGCTGCTTTGCCAAAGTCAAATGTCAAAACTGAGTTTGATTTTCAGATTGTGGCATCTGGACATTAGATCCCAAAAGTAATTCCCTTCCTATTCCTTAGTTGTCCTGTCCTTTGCAATACATTATGCCTAACAGCATATTGGTTCAAGCAACATTAATTTATTAGAGCTTTAATTTCTTGTTTTATACCATTTTGTGCCTCAAGTCACCCATAACCACAATTTTATCTACAAGTGTCTGTTAAATTATAACAGAGTGTATCTGATTTTTTTTTTTTTTTTTTTTTTTTTTTTTTTTTTGCCATGGGATACATTGTATAGCTGGTTTATTTACCTATTAGTCCCCCTGTAGTCCCTAATTGCTTTTCCACAGTAGGTCAGTTCTCTATACACATTTCCATTCTCATAGCTACACACAATCAAGCTCTAATCTTATCACCTCAGGACTGATGGTGTCTCAACGTTTATAACTGAAAATCTCATTAAAAAATCTTCTGGCATTTTTCAGAGATGGATGGAGTCTTATCATGTGTCCAAACCTAATTCCATCTTCAATAATCATATTCTCCTATTTAAATTTACATTGTTTCTATTCATCCCTCAGACATTTGATTCATGTCCCTGTCATTGTACTGCATCACTGTGTGCCATGAACTGTAGTTTATTACAGACAGTTGTACTTCCAGAATGGTTGAAGTGGGTCTGATTGAAACAGGAATTGCAGTCTTACTGGAGCACCTTTGTACCAAAGAGAGAGGTCAGGTGTTTCTCTCAAGGGTAGAAGGTAAGGAGAGGGTTTGGCAGGGTTTGGCAGGTTCTGCCATGGCAAAGACTGAGGGATTTAATGATGAGAGTCTGGAGGATAAAGGTCTTGCCTGGGGAAAAAAGCACTTCAGGTGGCATGAACTGCTAAGAGAATTACCAGGAAACTCCCTTCATTTCAATTCCTTCATTGTTCTCTGACCAAAAAAAATAAGAAATAGAAAAAACGAACCTTCACAATTCTAAAAAAAAATGTCTGCAATACAAAAATGTCTCTGGTATCTGCCATGCACTTTTCAATCCACAGGCATGGAAGAAGGGAGTGGGGGTAGCAACCCATCTGTTAGCTGAACCTAAATGGTGGATTACTAAACTCAGAGAGGCAACAGGTGTGGATGTAGCTTTGAAGATCCAGGCAGCATCTCAGGGCTATAAGATTTGCATTCTTCGTGCATCATTTTCATCTTGAACACCTTTATTCCCTTTCCTCTGTAATATGTTGGTTTGTACCACTTGTTTCAAAGTAAATTGCCTGGGCTGAACTACTAGTTTTTATGATTTTCTACTATTAATATATTTTTCTCTAGCGCAATTTATGCTTCTGTCACTGCTCAAACACTTTTATAACATCTCCCTATGCATTACTATGCATGCACAGCATGAAATAGGTCTTCCCAATGCCACACAAACCATGTGTCAGAAGAGAGATGAGCCAACTTCGTCCCACACCTCCTCTTCTATATCCCTGCCAGGGATGTGCACTTCATATCAGAGACCCAGACACTACGTCTTTAATAAATAATCTACCTTTCAAGAAGCCTCAATGTCTTCTACATCAGGCCTGATATCTTTGCATTAATTAAATATTGATAGCAATATTCTTACTAAATATTTACTTACCAGCTTCATAACTGTGAACATACCAGAGTGGGTCAGTGGGTAATTTTCATTTTGCCTTTTGAGACTACCAAGTAGACCACAGTGTTTTATCTTTCTTTTTTTTTAACCTTCTGATCTATGTTTCCCATAGCTCTATCAGCAAGAAAAGAAAAAAATTCAAAAAAGAAAGAAAAAGAGAACTCTATCCAATTTCTATCTACATGACTGAAAATAAATTCCATTGAATATATAAAGAAATATAAATTTCTTTTTATTTTGAAATGTCTTTTTGTCAAATGAAGAGGAAAGTCACCAGACTGGTTGAGGGTATTTGTGATGTTTGTGAAGCAGTAAGGAGACAGCCACTGGAGCCTTCTGAAAATTATCACGTAACATCTGGAAAGAGTTAACAAGTCTGCAAAGTGATGGGAGCACAGGATTATCAAAGTAGGCAGCTATTGGTTTTCCCCAAGCAAGGCTGACGAAATGGAAGAAAAGCAGAAAATTCTTAATGCTAAGAGTAAATCAGAAAGGAGCTTTTTATTCTATGTTCTACTAGTTTCTTTTTTAATCAGTCCTCAGACAATGGGAGACAAGGCAAGGAATGAACTGAACTATAACTCAGTCCCACCTACAGTTCTTGTTGCCTAATTCCTGCTCTAGAGTTACCATGCAGCTCTAAGACTGAGGCAAGGAGAAGTTGGGTGCCGCCACCCTTCACATGAAAGATCAGTGGCCCTCAACACCAACTCCTTAGCAAGTTCTCCAGACAGTTACATGCAGGAAGCAACACCATTCTGTACCCATTGCCATTGCGGTACTGCATTTTCAAATGTATTTTTTATGCCATACACCATATTACCTTCCTTTCACATTTCTTTGGCCTTTCTTTTTCTTAAGTTGGGGGCTGCCACTAAGGCCACATTTCCCAGACTCTGTCCTGCGTGGTGCAGGGCGCTCCAGTTCCTATTTCCCAGCGTGGGGAGCCCAGTGTGGCACCAGATCTCCCATTTGCTCAGCTAATGCTGCTCTGCAGCCCGAGCTTCTCCTGGCTTGTTGGTTGTTTTGCATCACTATCTTGTTTTCAATGGGAGGTCATTGAAAGTTCACCTGAAATCTAGACTCTTATTTCACTGCCATAATCTGTAGGTGACTAAGGATCATCTTTGCTACTTTTAACAAGTCTTTTCACAACTTATACCCTTTTCTTCATGCATACTGCGGTCTTAAAATGGTCAACTTAGAGCCATATATCTTTATAAAGTGGCTGAATTACTGCTGCTGAATGGTAGGCCATTATCTACAATTAGTTTATGGCTCTTAATAGCCATTATTGCAAGAGATGGATTTCTCAATAGGGTAAGTGTCTTAGCAAAGATCCTCTCAGTAGTCCTGCTTATGAAAACTTAAATGGTGTCTGTTTTCTGGAAAAGATCGGGTTGCTCTTCAACTGAAATATACCATTACCAGCTTACTACTGTGGGTAATACATAGGTTATATGCATTATAATAGTTATTATAACCTAATATGGAGACTCTTTGGTTCTTCTGTGTTGTGTGCCGTAAGTAAATGTGTGTGGCACTACATAGACAGACTGAAGAACTGCTGAGGATGTCACCATCTGGTTTAAGAGAAAAACACCAAACATCTCACAACTAGAGGATGTAGTAACTTGCCTCAGAGCAGCTTTTCTTTTTCTGTTTACAGAAGTGTGATGGTTAGAAGAGTTAGAGTGTGTCAATGCATTGGAGAAAACTATGGATTTATGAATCTCCTTGAGGAAGTGCCTCCTGATGAAGGACACGAAGGAGCAGAGAGTAGAGGCAGAGTAGATGGGGTCATGAACCTCATTTTGCTTCTCATCATGAGTAATAGTGCTAAACTGATAGTCAGTCAGATCTTTCATTTTCTTTAATTTAACGCTATACTTCTTGCTCCTTGCATTACTGACCTCACATTATAACTGAACCATGCATTTTATTACAATGCTAAGCACTGCTTTAAATGCATGAGAAGATTTCATTGCTTTTTATACTGAACAGTTATGTGTGGTGAGTTTTGTTCTTTTCAAATGAAGAACTGACTCAGGGCTAACAACTTGTATAATTTTAATCAAGTCTCATTTCACATAGGCTATGAACTTTAATACAGATTGCTGTTTCTTCTGGGCTTCAAATACAATGTACAGCTCTGCACAAGTCTGAGCTTTGTGGTTTCATATGGGTACATACTTGCTGAAGGCACTTCATTAGACACCAGTGGCAATAGAGCTTTGAACCTTGTTACCATCTTTCTTTGGAGCTGCTGATTGCCAATTGACTGCTGATTACCAATATATACATTATAACCCACGTCACATTACCTGTGTATTAAATACAGCAAGCACACATATGTACAACGTATGTCCATATCTCCTGAGATGCAGCCACGGTTCTACAACAGAAGGTGAAGGAGCACTAGAAGTGCTAGAATGGAGGGTTTGCCTAAAAGTAAAGGTGTTTGCAATTATTAAACATCTAAAGGTTTTAGTCAGGTTTGTGGATTCTTTGTGAGAGTGTAACACACTTAGAAATGCAAAAAAAACATCTCTACAGTCAGAAGTATTTTCAGGCTGTTCTCATGTCACTCTTTTAATTCACTTCCTAACCCAGATTTGAGAAAGTCTTTAATATTCAGCAAATATTTTGCTCTACTATGTTATGTGTATAATATTCTTTGAGCTAAAGGAATTTCTATTCAATATTTATGCTGTGATAGTCCCTACAGGATTGCAATTCATGGTCCCATAATGCTAAGCAACATTAAAAGATACAGTAAATGTACATTCCAGCCTCACAGACAAGATCTGTAATGTGGCTGCTGTGACCACAGATGGTTCTGAACCCAGCGTTTTTGTCAAGTGCCTTTATTGCTAGCTCTGTCTTGTATATTCTCATGAGCAGTTGTTGGATTTTAGGATCAATACATCAAAAGCATGGGATGCTATTACAAATGTGGTCAATTAGTCTTCGAGGATAGCATCCAGTTTCTCTCTCACTGGCTAAGTTGGACATCATCTCCAAAGTGTCAGTTACATTCACTGTTTCAAACCCCTACCTGATGGCATGAATTTTCCTTTTGTAGTACGTTTCTTTTGTCTGTAGAATAATTTAATAAAATTAATAATTAAATTAATAGTTTGGATTTAAGGGCCTACATTTCAGATGGATAAAATGAAATGAAAAAAAAATTCCTAATTATTTCTAATTATGTGCAAACTAGTTGGGTTTTGATTGGTTTGACCAAGGACAAAGATCTGAAGTTCTTTGACTGATTTTTACCATAGCTTGTTTTGACATCTGGAAGCATTGGTCTACCTGCTAGTCAGCTAGAAAAAGCAAAAGTTAACCACTTAGGTTAGCAGGACTCTCAGAACCCACTGGCTCAGGTTCAGTAGTGGAAGCAAATACGTCATTTCACGGTAGGCAGAACACTGGATCCTTCACCACTGTGTGGTCCACTGCTACCTACAGATTTATGATATGCCTGGAAGAAGTTTTATCCTACCCTCATACTTAAGTAGCCTTGGATCCAGTCATGTCTTTATTCAAGTCTAGAACTAAGAATTCAACATGGTTTTTCATAGGCCTGTTAGATTTGCTTCTTAAATCGATTTTGCTCTGGCTCTACAAGGTAATTATAGTATTTCCTACAGTGCTGCAGCAGACCTATAGTCGCCTACCTCACAATCATTTATTCATTTTCACACTTCTTGTGTTTTGGTTTTCTTCTGATCTATGTGTGCAACAGCTGAGGGTTTTCTTCTTAGAGATTTGCTCTACCTACAGTTTTATTCTCTTGTGACTCTGTGAATAAAAAGCATCTATTTCAGAAGTGCAGCTCTCAATTCTCTCCAGGAAGCCTCAAACTTCTGAAACTTACAGCTGTATTTTATAACTTCACACACATTTCTAACCATTACTTTGGATGATTTGTTAAGTCTTTTTCTCAGCAACAAGCACATTTATGTCCATGACAGCCAGCGTGAAGGATGACCCAAAATCACAGTCTGCTTTAATACAGAAGAAGGCTTGGTGAGTATATTAATGAAACCTGACAGACCCCTAAAATGAGCTGGAAGAAACTATCATCAGAAGTGTTAGTAAGAATTATTGCAGTTGTTGTTATTGACACCACTGTGCTTGCAGTGAACCTCGAGTTCATTTCTGATTTTCTCTTATTAGGAAAAGTCATGTTTCTTACCTGAATATGCATTTTAACAAAAGGGTCATGACATGTCTTCTTTGCTTTTCCATTTATGTGGGCAAACAGGACAGGCCCCAGTAGATGATATGTAAATCAGCATATTGGTGAAGCTTGTTCTGACTTTTTGGTGCTTGTTACACTAAAGAAAGAGAGGCATTCATATTACCTTCATATTACTCTGCAATATATTTGCAAATCTCCATGTTTCAGCGTCTTTCATTTTTGTCACTTCCAAGCACAGTTTCTGTTTCTCTGCCCTCACTGTACAGAATGAAGATAAAGATTTCTGAGCATCTCTTCAATCATTCTAAAAAAACCCACCCTTTTTCTTTTATGATTATTGCCTCAGGTCAGTGCATGTTCTAAAACAAATATGAGTGCTTACAGGAGACATCTGCAATCCCTTAGGTGCATGTGTTATCAAATGTATGGAAGATATTGTGCAAATAAAATGTGCAAATGATAGAGCAATGGAAAATGGCTCATCATTTCCAAGCCCTTTAAATCGGAGTAATCAGACATCCCAAAATCTGCTGAGTTATGTTGAAGCTGGAGAAAGTACTGAGCAATCAAAATGTCACTGCTCTTCCTGCTAACAGTGCTGCCAGACTCAGTTCAACAGGCCTTACTCAAGTAAAAAAGCCCAGAAAGTCAGCTGGAGTTTTGAATGCAGAAGTGTTCAGGGCTACTGTTCACTCTTGCCAGCTGAAAAACAATGTCAGTGTCTTAGAAGACTATTAGCAGACAAGTAATAAGTGCCATAGTAAAAGAAGACTGTAGAAGAAATTGAAAATGCAAAGTTAATGTTAACCAATTGCAGAAGCAGAGAAGACTGGTCATTAGCAATCCACACAGGCTTTTAAACATGAAATAATCATTATCACTGCACAGATCACAACTTCAGCTTTTATCATTACAGCCTATGTATAGTTCTCAGCACTTGAACTATTTTTATATTCAATGCAGTATAGTAGTTGACCTTCCTGTACGAAAAACAGAATTTGTAAGTTTGTAATGTACATTGAAAATGTAAGAAGCCCCCAGATGGCAAGTTTCAAACACCTCCTGGTGCCAAGAAACATACAAGGCCACTTTTTACATCATTTTCTAAGGTTAGTAGCTCCTCATTCCTCAAGCAGTTGAAATAACTTCTGTTCCCTAGACATGCTGTTTGGTGCACGATTGCAGCAGATACGGGTTTACTTTAGGCACGTAACTCACAGAACTTATTAAACATCCAATTTAGCTGTTCTGAATTACAGTTTGTGAGAGTTTATTTCTCTCAATACAAAAGAAACTTTAGAAGACAAGTCTCATTTTCTTCTCTACCCTTAATCAGTTCCAATGCTCAGCTCCCGCTGTAAATTACTATTCAGTGTAAGCCAAAGTCTCGAGAACTTGCTGGCCTGTTTGCTCTTGGCAAGCACACCACGATCATTCAGCAATTTTTCATTTTTTTAAACTCTTCTGCTCTTTATTTCACTGGAAAGGATGAAGGAGGTTGATTAACATGGATGTAGGATCTGTCCAAGATTTTTGACCCAAGAACCTGGTGGCCATCATGTGCATCAGCAAGAATACTTTAACACACATCTGTAAGATTTGGCATCATCTCAATATTCCATGCACAACAGAACTATATGACTGTAAAATGCATTTGATGGCCACTGGTAGTGACAGGGCTTGTCTTTTTAAATTCCATCTCATCTCTAGAGTAATTGAACTCTGGTGCAGCTCTTAGAAGCTCAAGTTCAACCTTCAAATACATCATTATCATTTGATTGCAAAGACTTCATTCTTTTCCAAACACTGAAGAGCAAACAGGTCCAACTCTGAGAATTAATATTCCAAAGATCATAGATATTTTCAGACCTTTAAAACAAACTACCCCTATGGACTGAATAAAAACATATCTTGTCGACCAATCAAGATGAAATGATCCCCTGAAGCAGGAATTTGGCACTATTAGAACATTTTTAAAGCTTGCTTTGAAACCTGCTTGAACACAAGCTCAAAAATATTGAAAGAGTTACTGAAGAGTAGTTAAAATACTATATATTTTATATGTGACCCTAGATTCTACATGGACAGAATAATTAAATATGTCAAATGAAATAGTTCATTAAGCAATGAGTGTAACTGCAGTTTCCTAACATATGTCTTCATCTCTGTACAAACAATGGTTTCTATTGTTTTCTTTAGCTTGTGAAATAGAACCAGCTGTCACCAACACTGTTGCCTGTTCAGTAAAACAGAGCATTTGGCTGTGGCAAATTGTCCAGTTTTTCTAACTATTCAACATCCAGGTTCAGCTGTCTCTTTTCCAAAGAGTTTGCACTCTTCGGAAGGGCTAACAAGAAGATACACAGCTTAGTCATATTACTGCCTTCAGCACTTAATTAAAGAGGGTGCTACTAGAAAAGTGGATTTAATCTCAGTGTTTTAATTGAGTTCTAACTTGGCACAAGTCCACCTATCTGGATTCAATTGGATATAGTTCTCCTTCCTTCTTGCTCCAGACACTACCATTGCCTGCTCCCATTGAATTGCTGCAGTGATTCTCCCCTTCCATTTGAGAATACAGAAAGCCTCTTGCATAAAAGGGATGTGCCATCAGAGCTACTATTTAGGACCGTTTACATATTCAATTGTATGAGGGAGGTAGTTCTGTTCACACTCTGATCCCATACTGAGTGTGCTGGTGTAGCCACACATGGAGCTCAGCACAGACAGCTAAAATTAGTTTGGAAAGGCATCGTGTACTGCAAGCAAAAAACAAATCATCTCTTCACAATTGTACTGTACAAGTTTATACAAGGTGCAGTGACTTCATAACGAATTACAAAGGGGACAGAGATTTCCCACTCTGAGACTCAGAGTCGGTGAAGCCAAAATCCTGAATGTATGGAAGGTGAGCAGTATTTTGCACCTTAATTTTACTCATCTTTGAAAATCCTAACTAGTCAAACAGAAAAGCTTTCAGAGAAGTAGATTTCTTGCAGGCAGGGTTGTAACAAGGAAGTTACAAAAATTCTGCTATTATAACTCCTATGTCAGTAGTCCACGGGTGGTAAAACTCCCAGAAGTGGAGAGGAACCTAGAAAAACCCCAGGTCACAGTACAGTTGATCTTAGGGAGGAAAGGGCTCTGAATGTTGTAGGTAATTATAGTCACCAGGCTATCAGTCCTTCATCAAAAAGAAAACAAATCAACACAAAATGGAGGTCTCATTTTTTTCCACTTCCCACAACCAATTTTAAAACCTGACATTGCAACGTTTCAGCTCAGGATATTCTATGATTCTATTCTAAGATTCTGTTTGCTGTCTCTTGCCAAAGAGTTGCTCGGGCATATCATGAGGAAGAGGAAAGGACAAGAGTGGAAAGAAGCAAAGAAAGAGACTTGGAAGCAGGAAAGTTGACAGGAGTGAGTTAACATCCTCCTGCAAAACAGTGAAGAAAGAGATCAAGCTCTGAGTCATAGCAGTGGGATTCATCTTCATCCTCTCTAGTCGTTCAAAAGAGAGGTCTAAGCCAGACATCCTGTTTCCTTCTGTGAGTAGAGATGGGCACCTCCAGATGGCAATTCAGCTCACAATTCTCAGATGTCTCTCTGGGTAAAAGACTAATCCCCCTCCGTGTTCCAGCAGCCGTATAGCTACAACCACCACTGAATCAAGGCTTCTTAGTTCATTAAGAGTTGAAATGTCAACATATGCATTGCTAACCACTCCCAGAGCCTTGACCCTCTCTCATATCTACATGCTACTGCTCATCTGTTTAGTCCCTCCTTCAGACACAGGAAGCAACTGTTGAAAGATATTTGAACTTTTACAGTGAGTACAGCACAGAGCATGAGGTTCATTATATTTCAGAACTACTGAAAAGCAGAGTAGTCTCAGCACAGACAGCAGTACACCTGGTCTGTACCAGCATGATGGCTCTGTTTCTCCTGAGGTGACATATGTGAAATATTGAGACTACACCCCCTCCCCACATGAAAGCAAATACTGAGAATCACACATGTTTACCAGCCCGAAAGCCCTGCCACACAATACAATTACGACCTGTCGGGCACTTGCCAGTTTCACTCACTGAAAAGAGCATTTTGCCACTCTCGGTTTGCCCATCCATTCTGCCATTAAAAAGAAGACTTTCTGCCAAAGAACATTAGTGCTAAAGAAGGAGCT
>VZRZ01001142.1:729992-772019 GCA_013398175.1 Climacteris rufus
GTTCTCTTTATTTCCCTGCATAAATTAAACCGCTGTGCGTGAGCTAAGCCAAGATTCTGCGGGAGTTCTGATGCTCAGCTCCCCTCTGGTCGGAGACTAGATAAGGCCTGAGTCACGTTATTTAGGCAAACGGGACTGACGCAAGGCTCCGAGTTACTCGCGCTTTCTACCCACGGCACTTCTCTCATTATTTCTGCTTTTAAGAAAGACTAATGCCACTGGCAGGGAATTTTTCTCTGTGAGTCAGTTGTCTCCTCTCTATCTAATGTTGTAGGTGTCTTGTTACTTTGCCAGTTACTTTATTGTTGTCTTCAGCCTCTTCAAAGGCTGGAATAGGAGCTGACTGCCCTTAGAAATAAATGATATAGAAGTACTTTTATTCTCTAAGCTCCACTACATTAGTTAAAGTATTGGGCCAGTTTTTGGAGTTTTTTTACAATGATATAGGGACGTGTCACAAAAGAGAAAGTGATAGCCCTAATCAAATGAGAACTAAGTCTCAGTGATCTTTTACTAATTGAGACAAGTTACAGGCACCAAACACAAATCCTATGAAACTTTCATCAGTCATTTTTCCCTTGCTCTTGGAATAACTGTGTAGTTTTTCCTCTTCTTCTCTACCTACCAATCCCACCAGTCTGCAGGAGACTCAGGTTTGGTCTCACACCTTCTGTGGCAGTACTAAGGCTGCAAGAGGGAATAAGAGAAGGCATAGGCAGACAATTCTTTGCCTGTGCTTAACATGGGGAATGTGTCAGTTGGGCATGAAGCTGAAAGCACTTCTCAAAGTGCAAATAGCTCCTCACTTTCAGAGCTAACCTCCCACAGTGGCACCCTTACTTTATAGAGCCAGCACTTTGGGACCACAATGCAGGACAGCCAAATTCTTTGTGATCCACACACAACTTGCCATTACTCCCAGTCTGCTCTCATTTTCTTACACCAGATGTACCAGACTTGGGGAGAAGAGCAGGTCAAACTAGAGGACAGGAGATATGTGTAGCTGGTAAGGAGGCCCCTTTGCTCATGGAGGGCTGCCGGAGGCAGGAGGGATGATTCAGGAAGCTCCATGACACATGCCAGGAGCCAGCAGGTTGCAGAACAGGCCTGTGCCAGGCAGCGCCTGGAGGGAGCAGCTCATGTCATTGCAGGTGCTGGAGGTGCTGCTGCTGCCTGTGCCTGCTTCTGCTGCTGCCTGAACTGCTGCTGCTCCTGCCTGTGCCTGCTTCTGCTACTGCCTGGAACTGCTTCTGTTACTGCCTGGAACTGCTGCTGCTGCCTGGTGCTGCCTTCCTGCTGTCTGGTACTGCTGCTGCTGGACCAAGGAAGGAACAGCAGGGACCCACAGATGAGATGGTGGGCTACCAGCAGCAAGCTGTGATGGCTCAGGCTGTTTGAAGATGTGGGAGGGAGGGGGAGACAGTGAAGGATTCGAGTTGTTGGCAGGGTTTGGGGGAAGCAGAGGGGGATTGTGTCAGTGCCTGGAGGGACATCTGAGCTGGGGCAGCAGGACTCACAGGATGGCTGAGAGAGTCACTGGGGAGGGAAAGGCTCTCAGCCAGATGAACGTGTTGGATTGTTGCTTGTAGGACCTGGCAATCTGGGCACCCCTGTCATAAGCATTTAGAGGCACTTTGGGTTCTGTCTTTCCCAAATGAGTACTTGTAAGTCGCCTTGATGTTAATGAGAATTACATGCACGCATCAGGGAAAGAATAGTCCCTCTACAATGGGCATGTGACAGCTAAAGTGCATCAGTCAGGAGGGAAACAAAAGAGGTCATAATTTATGTAAAAGGTTCATTTTTAATGTAAATTCTGCCCCCAAATGCTCTGCTTACCAGCCTGAATATGTGGTATTTGGCAGCGGAAAATGAAAGGGGTGAAAAACTCACTGCTGGCAGGTAACTGCATAATGTGATAGATTGATTTAAAATCCTTGTCATCTTTCTTTTTCACCTGCATACATAACGATCCTCTGTTAGTCATTAGGGCTCCTTGTACCTTCAGCACTCTAAAAAAATATTGGCTTTGAAATGATACTTCATTGTTAAGGAATTTTTGTCAGCTAGCTCCATTTATCGATGTATCAAAGCCATTTTACAAGAGATAGGCTCCACTTTGGCACGGGTAGCGCATACATTATGTGCCTTGCGAGGACTCATTCCAGCAGTGAGGGAAAGTGCCAGTTGCCACTGCGGTCCTTGATGAGACGTGTCACCCGGCCTTGGGGACAGCACGGAGACGCACCTGACTCAGCCCCCAGCGCTTCCTCACGGACAGAGATGAGAGGAGCGGGACATGAGGGTCACAGCAGACACATGCATGGGGTATCCTCTGCCCAGAGGAGCAGAGGGCTCTGCTGTCAGGGCAGGGGGAACATATGCCAGCAAGCTGCGTTTTTCTGTTGTTCTATTTACACCTCCTCCCCAGACAGCAAGAGCCAAGCCAGGAAACACTCTTTTCTGCAGCCATATGTGTGTCTGCAACAAGGATTTTGCTTCAGCATATCGGTGATAGCTGGGGGTGCTGGTGCTTTGTGAGGAAAATCGTGTAGCGTAAGCCAAACCACAGAAAGAATACTACCAGCAACTACCTCCAGCAACTACCTCCAAAGCTGTTCAGGCTGTCTTGGGAATTAAATCATTTTTCTTTGTCCTTTTGTTTAGATCTTTACCTTGTGTTGCCAAGCAACTGCACGGGGAAAGTTAATGGCAAAGCTCTGCTTTTGGACCAGGCATGTAGGAGGTCTTTGAACTGAGTCGATTTAGTGTGGAAAAGACAAGGTTTAAGAGAGGAGAAAAAGCCTGTGGTCGTTTGGATCTTCTTGTATTTACCATGCATCCTAGAAACAGAGGATGCTGCAGCAGAGATAGCCAAAGACAGAGCTTTCCTGTGCATGGCTTATTACCGTGCCAGTTCAAGGAAACTGAAACCAAGTGCAGGCTATGTCAAAAAGAAAACACCACCACACTAGTGATTTCCACTCTGAATTATCCTACCAACCTATCCTGTCTCACTCAAAACGAAAATCCCAATTCGCTGCCACTCAAGCAGTCATAGTCTAAGCCTCTGCAGCCCAAGAAGGAATTTCTGTTTCCACAGTTAAGACAGAAACAATTCCGCAACTTCCTGACAGCAATACCTACTTCACCTTCCATGTGAAAAACTGAAAGTCCCCAGACTCCCTGTGAACTGGGATGTGTATTTTTTTCAGCCTGAAGGTTCAACACTTAAACAGTAAAAGAAGGGCCCAAGACATAAGGAAACTGATGTTTCATACTGTCTCCCACACTCAATTGGCACAACTCACTGAGCACAGTCACAGGACTTGAAGAGTCCTGACCATTAGGCATTTCCACCCACCACCATCAAAGACTCCTGAGCCTGGTCTTTTCCATTCACTGTCTTGCTCTTTCCTTTAGGAATATTATTAATTATCCCAATCCTGTTTTCTAGTTGCATCACATAAAATCCGTGCTTCTCAAGGCCAGGAATTCAAAGGACTCACATTATTTCTAATTACATCCTTCATTTTGTAAACTCCTGGGTTTAGAAGGTATTAATTAGATTGGCCTAGTTAGCAGTATATTCCATTCATGATTTTACTGTGCCTCATATATTTGGCATTACTCCCAGGAGCTCGGCTGCTGGCCTCAGGGCACTGCACAGGGACACTTCCAGCTCTCTCTGAGGAGAAGAAACCCAGTGAAAGTCAAAGCTTTTGCACCTAAAGACTCAGAAGAGCACCAATAAAAGTGTTAGTTAAAACAAGCCTCTCAAGTTTTTAAACCAATCAAGTCAGCACAATGACATTAGAGGCCCTGATTTTAATACCAGTACTACTAAGTTGAATCAGTATGAGCTCAACTATTTAAACTCTGGTCCGGATGCAGCCAGAATAGAAGAATCCATCTCCAAAAGATATATGTGCTACTTGTGCTTCATTTAATCTCCAAAGGCCATTAAAAACATCAGTAGGATCCTGCCCAAGCTGTGCATGGAAGACAGTCTCAGTAAGAAGATGGTTTAGTTTCTGCTGGTTTTCTATGGGAACCAGAGGGAACATGAAAAGAGACATAAGAAAGGCAGAGAACTGCTGAGAGCCCATGGAATTAGTTCAGTTATCCCAAATGGAGCACAACCATTCTGTCTCTCTTTCTCTCTCTCTCTCTCGCTCTCTCTCTCTCTCACTGACAAACCTATTTAGAAGTGAACATTATTCTATGTTCATCATTCATACCAGAAAAAAAGTTGCTATTGCAGAAGAAAAACTCTGCCATGATAAAAAGAAACTGCAATCAAGCCCAATTTTTGCCACACAGTATCATAGGTGCAGTCATCATAGTTGTGCTGAGGCTTGACTAAAAATAGTCCTATGGTATTTTGCAAAGTTTGTAGGCTGATCTGACCTGGCAGTTTCTGTGTTTCTATCTAGTCTAGTATCCTGTCTCTGAGAAAGACTTACAACAGCAGCTTCAAATAACAAGAAATAAAACTTCTAACAACAAGCAATGGATTGCTGAAGAGAAACTAGTTCAGATTTGTAACAATGCCCTATATGCAATATTAGCATACTAGCTACAGCCCATATATATTAAAAATCAAGAAGTCTTTGCTATATCACTGACAGCATCATGGACTTTTAGCTGCCATAGAACTGTAGACAGAGACAACCATCTTATCCACAAGCTGTCAGCTCTCTCTCACTACTTTTTCTGAGCACAGTAAAGGCTAGGTTATTTAAACTAGCAAGGTAAATTCAGCTGTGAGCTGTAAGAAATAGGACATCCTCCTGTATGGTTAAAACTGAGGAGATATAAATTTAAGATCTCAGCTAAAATTATAGAAATCCATCAATGTCAGCATTATAATGTAATTGTACACAGCCCAAATCATAGTAATAATATGGTTTAATATTTCCTGGAAATTTTCTCTGAAATTATAAAACATTTTATTCTAGTTTGATAATGTTTTATTTCTTTTAATTCAAAGTATTTGTGTTCATATATATGACTGATAACCTCTTAGTTCTCTTACTTCTAAACAGGAAATTACACTGCAGAGTTCTCCCCTAAGATTTCTGATAAGGTTCATACATATGTGTACATATGTATACATGACTAGGGCTGGGATAGAGTTAATTTCCTTCTTAGTAGTTGGTACAATGCTGTGTTTTGAATTTAGTAGGAGAATAATGTCAATAACATACTGATATTTCAGTTGTTGCTTGTAGTGCTCACTCTAAATCAAGAACTTTTCAGTTTTCCATGCTCTGCCAGAGGGCAGGTGTGCAAGAAGCCTGGAAGGAGCACAGCCAGGACACTTGATTCAAACTGGCCACAGAGATGTTCCATGCCACAGAACAGCATGCTCAGTGTATAAACTGGAGTCCAGGATCTGCAGGGCACTGCTCAGGGATGGGCTGGGAATTTGTTGGTGGGTGATGAGGAATTGCACTGTTCATCACTTGTCTTTCTTGAGTTTTATTCCTCTCCCTCCCTCTTTTTCATTACAATTATTGTTGTTGTTGTTTTCATTCGAGTTATTGGTAGCATTATGTTTTACTTTGTTTCAATTATTAAACTGTTCTTGTTTCAACCCATGACTTTTAATTTTTTTGCAATTGTCCTCCCTACGCAGGGGCAGAGGTGTGTGAGCAAGTGGCTGCGTGGTGTGTGCTGGCTGGGGTTAAATCACAACAAAATAGTTGATGTTGACTTGTATTTCTGTGTGACAAGAAGACTTTTCACACCTGAAAAATTGCTTTAGCAGGAAAGACAATAATAAATTTCTCTTTGCAAGTGTTCTGCATCTTCAGAATTCCCTAAACACCATTAAAGCCTTCCTGATTCTTTGCAGTCCATGTTAATGAATATAAATTATGTATTAATAAAAATACTCTGTGGCAGACAGCAATTCTAGACAGACCATAGACAGATCTAATTGTACCTTAATTGTGTTTTAAAACATGCAAGGTATAAATTCTATATAATGCTATTGAAGATAAGAGGGTTAAGAGTATGTTGTGGTGGTCTCTGTTCCCCCCAAGAGATATGAAAGGACTCACTGACAGGAAACCACCAGGTAAATACATACTGAGATCTCTAGGAAACTGTCTTATGAGTTAGTTACTCTCCCTCCTCACACACACTGGTTCTTAATGGGCACACAGACCAATGTGGCTGAGCACATTTCAGGTACATGCAGGTTTTTTACCTAGAAGCACCAGAGTCTGGAGACATCAGGCATAGCTTGAGAGAGGCGTCTGCACCAGGGACAGCTGCCATGAGAGAGCAGAGAAGGCCACCTCCAAAGAGATTGAGGAATAAAATGGCAAGAAGCCCCTGCAAAGGCTGGCAGGCAGAACTGGCAGCCTTGTTGTGGGAGCTGCAGAGCTTTCTGGTGCCCAGGAGACAAGGACAGGTACTGAGCCCGCCGGGAAAACCAAGAGGCACTTAACCTTCCAGTTGTCTTTGTGTATTTTTTTTTTCTTCCAAAAAAGATATTAGGGTAATGCAAAACTCTGTAGCCAGGAAATCAAGCCCTATTGTTTCTGTCCCCAGTTCTGGCACTGCCTCTCTCCAGGCCATCAGCATTGTCTCTGGCATCTCACTCTCCCAGTGCACACAAAAGATTGCAATGCTTCCACAATTGGAGGAACTTGCTGGTTACGTTTGACCAGCCCTGTATTAATACCAGGAATTTTAAGAGCAAGGAGCTCCCTATAAGCCATATGGCGTTCATATTAATATATCAATATATTCCTCCCTAATTGCAACAGATGCTCAAGTCAGTAGTTTCACCATACAATACAACACGCTGTTATGTCCTTTTCTGTGAGCAAGAATAAGCCAGATGCTTTTCCACAACATAGTGGCAGAAATATGGTGCTATACAGCCAGGAAAAGCAAACTTTACCTCAGCTACAGATGAACATCTACAGAACAGCTTTTTAAATCTTGCTTCCTTAAAACTGATGAATTTTAACAAAGGATTCACCTACTGATAACTATTCAGATGATCACATATTATTGGAGCTGAGATGTGTCCATCATCAAAGAATATGAAATTCCCCTAATGTCACAATTATATTTTTCTTATTTCTTTTTATAATACCATTAGACAAAGGAAACAAACTAGTGATTTTATTTTTTTTGTCCATTAACTAAGTTTTTCTTTTTAATCTTCTCTATTCACTCTCATTTATCTTCCTTCTCATTTCCTCAGAGAGCAAGCAGTGCTAACCTGCTTTTCTACTTCTCATTAAATATAATTTTAATTATTTTTACTTCACTCATACCTATTAGTTCTCTAAAGTTCTCTTCCAGCTGCATATATTAGCACCTCACTATTCTAATCATTCTCTGTTGCAAATATCATCACCTGATTTTGGTATTTGAATCTTTGCTCTTTGATCCTTTAATTGGCAAACACTGCTGAATTCCTGTGGGGCTACAGACCTCCCAGTAATTCATGTTACCAACTCCTAAGCCTCCCTACTGACTGCATATCACAAATTGTTTCAGCCACCTGAAGACTCCTGGCCACCAACCAAGTGTTACCCTACCATCCCAGTATCCCTGGGTGCAAGTTCCCACCCCTTTGCTCACACTGGCATTGCCATTTGTGCAACCACACAGTCAACCAGACCACAACTGCTCTTTCAGTTCTTTGTGCCGTTTTTGGTAGGTAAATTTTCTGCCATATGCCACCCAAGGGGGCCAGCAAGGAGTTGAGCAGAGAGGGAGAAAGGCAAAACTTCTTCTTTTGGCCACAGAGCACATGGGTATGAAACAGCAAGTATGAAACTGCCATCTGTTAGGTGCAAAAACCACACAGTGACAGGGAGAAATGTGAATTAGATTCTTTCCAGCTACAACTTTTCTGTTTTAATCACAATCATAGATTCATGGGGGCAGTGCATTACCCTTTTGGGGAGGGGGTTTTTATTTGCTTCACTGAACTGTTGAACTTTGCCATGGCTTCAGTTCAGCCAAAGCAAAACACAGGACAAGAAACAGACAGGTTTTGCAATCCTTACTCATCAGCTTCAACGGGAGTTTGTCTGGAGGGGAGGAGGGAAAACCGCTAACGAATAGGTCTAAAAATAAATGCAAGGGTTTCCTGACATTGTTTTCTGGTCTTCTGTATTCCCCCTATGAAGGAAAAAGAACTGTGGGATTCAAACTGCATTTTACTTTGTTGTTGAAATTCAGAATCCAAGAAAATATGTAACAGGACTCAGAAACCAAAGCAGGCCTTGGTAGTAACCATGATGACCTTGACTTCTGTTGTTCCTGGGGTTTGTGAGACAGAAAAGAAATCACTCATCATTACCAACACCCCTTCAAATTGTTAATTACAAGTTTAGGTATCCAAAGACTTTACACTTAGAGGACGTTCTGTCTTCCAAAAACTAGATCACTTTTATAAAAGAACCCAGTATGTTACCTTTATAAGTAACATCTTAAACTTTTCCATTGCAGAGAGTTTAATGAAAGCTCTGATTGCTTCTTTCAGTATCTTCAGGAAACCTGTCAGAATATCTCCCACACCTGCAGCAGCCAAAAATACAACTATTCTAGCTATGTATCTATCTATGTCACAGGAGAGGCTTGAAAAAGAAGCAGCAATATTGATCTTTCAGAAATCTATACAAAAACTATTTAGGTTCATCTATCTTGGATACCATAATTATAGAGCACACCTCTGGCTGGTTGTTAGGTTACACAATACAAGCTGAAAAGTAGTAGTTTGAGTGTTTATTGTTTCTTTTGGAGTATCCCATCGCAAACTGCCCTAAAGATGTTCCAAAAAATCCACAAGTCTTCCTAATTATTTACACAAGTAAAAAAGCCCATTTTCAGGGAGCAGTTCATGCAAGATGTACACAACAGGCAAACTCCACTGGGGTCTGGGGGTATCTGGGGTCTGTCATGCTGATGTAGCAGTGTATGAGTCCTCTCACTGTTGCCCTTCTGATGCCCTCGCCCAGCTGCTGCAGGGGTGTGAGCCAGGGCCTCTGTGGGGATGAGCTTCCTACCAGGGTTAACCTAAAACAACTTATTCCACATTTTTTGCTGTCCTAGTCAGTCTTGACCTCATGTCACAAAGCTTAAGATCCCAAATTATTATTGTTTGACCTCAGAAGACCTTCAGTACACAGAAATAAAGTAGAATTCACTCACAAAGTTAGGTCAAAGATATGTGCTTGACTATAGGTTTCCAGTGTGAGGATCGAGGACCAGTTTAACTGGTGTAATTTGCTGCAGGGATGGCTCCTCACCTTGCTGTTTGCCAGATGCTCGTCCCGGTCCTCTGCCCCTGCAACACCAACAGCTGCTTCAGCTGCTTTCCCCAGTGCTCTCAGGCATTTTGTTACCCCTTGCACATCTGCTGGGACCCTGAATCCTTTTGACCTGAGTAAGCAAGTATCCATCACCACCCTGACTTCTGCTAGAGAAGAATTACAGATGCCCAGAGCCACCTGCTACTCTTTCATCCTTTATTTCCTCCCCATCGAGTCACACTGCTCTTGTTTGTTAGGGGCCAGGGTGCCTTGAACACAAGACAAAGATGTTATCAGCATTATTTCTGTGTACATATCCTGTTTCGGTCCTTTTTTCTTTTAGGTTCTGCCCTCCCTGTGACTTCTCCATGACCTTACCACTTGCTCTGTGAGAGTGCCTCTGGTTATTGTGCATCTATGCTTAGATGCTTTCCTGTTATTGCTTTACCTTGATCTGCAGCATGTACTCCCAGCAGACAAACAAGCGGAAAAAGGCTGAAGCTGTCGTCAAAATGCATTAATTTATAAGTATAGTATATCTATCCAAGGGACAGAGGAATGAAAAAGACCTCAAAACCAAGGAACTGTAATGGATATAAGAAAATATGTCCACAGGTTCCCATTTTTCTTTTGATGCAGTTTAATATGACAGCTCAGCTTACAGAGATGATCTGGATGCTGTCCTTCACCACTCTGAGCAGTGAGCATTAGCTCAGGAAAGTGGCTAGATATTGCATAAGCCATTATTAGAGACAGCTTTGTAAAATATTCACCGACAGACCTAGGGCTGCCACTGTTTGTTTGAATTTTCATTCTCCATCTCACGGCTCAGAGCCTGTGTTCTGCTGAGGGCAGGGTGTCCCTGGCTGGCTGGTGAACCTGGAACATCACTGGTGGCGGCAGAACACAGCAAGGATCCAGCCAGGGCTGGAGGCAGCTGGCATCATCTGCATGGATGCAGAGACCAGCCACCAGCTCAAATCCCTTGTCCACTTCATGCTCCTCTCCTGATAATTTAATTACTTGATCAAGCCCCAACTTCATCAAAGACAAACTTGATCTCTGAACCATGATGTGATCTTGGGACAATGCAATTGTTACAGTCGGGATGAAACACACGACAGGAGCTTTTGCAGTCAGGATGGAGCCAGGAACAGAACATTTTTGGATGCTGAGCATTGACATTCCTCTTCATGAGAAAAGACAAGCCTCAAGTCTGATTCATCAAATAAAAATTATACATGAATATAAAATTTGGGATCATTTTCTGTAAAGCTATAAATATAATTTAAAACTGGAATGGACCACCATGATCATCTATTTTGCTCTCCTACAGGTTATTAACTATATGAATTCCCTGAATTCTTGAGTTAGAAAAATAGTTTGATAATATCTATTACAAGCCTGTGACTAATTATCCTCCTTACTAATAAATTCTACTTTTATCAATGAAAATTGAGATGAAATACTGTAGTTTTACAGTGAATGTAGTGTGGTAATACATTTATTTCCTTTCTTGCAAAATGTTGAATTTACAGGTTAAAATTCATATCAAATTGCAAATATGTAAATAGAGATTTTCACTGTTGTGACAGCCTTTAGAAATAGTTGAATACATATAGTGTTTGCATCACTGAAAACCTGTATGGAAACTTGGTTTGTATCCAAAGTCAGTTAATCTCTTTCTAAAACACATTCTAAATAAGAATTGATTTGGTAACATTTTAAAATTGTATTATCAAGAAAGCCAGGTCTAAACGTACCATTTTAACTTGATTTGCCATTTCTCATTATCATTTTACTATTTATTTTGTCCCATTTTTCAACTGAATGACTTAAGTATTGCCCTTGAGATGCTCCTATTTATAGCATATCTTAGAATTTATTAGGTTCACAAAAATTCAGTCAATGATGTTGACCTTTACAAGAAAGAATCACTCAGACTCCTTAATTCCATTTCACTGCATTGCAGTGGTAGCTATCTTTCTCCATTTTATCTAAATTTTACTTATTTATTTCACTATCCTAAGGTTGGCTCAAACAAGGAGGACATTTTCAAGCTTCAGCGTTTCGTATCCTCTTTATTAAATGCAAATTTTTCTCCTTTTGTAGTTTTCCTTTTCATTGAAAAGCTAGGACAGCAGACAAAGAAAACTGTCTAAGAAAAAAATGTTGGTTAGTGAGGTATTGTAGGTCATATTCTGCAAAGATGGAGAAACCTTACCTTCCACAAAAGCATGGACAAGTCCAGACCAGTGTTAAGAATCAAACTGAAAGAATTACCATCCAGGTCAACTTACATTAATGTGGGCTTTATGCTTAAAAATTAACAGTAAGACCACTAAGACTAAAAATACCAGCACACAAGGAAAAAGCCAGAAAAACAAAAAACCAAAACAACTCATACAATACTGAATTAACTTAGTAGATTACTAAGAGGTTAAATAAAATGTCTGCACAGGGAAGAACATACATCACTGAAAAACTTCAGCATACCAAGTAGATAATGTGACTATGGATTCACAGAAAAGAAGGTGATGGCAGGTTAATTAACCACATTTCATATAGCTCAGAAAGATCACAATAGAGGCAGAGGCTCAGAAATTACAGTAAAAGCTGCTATATTTTAACTTTTGAAGTTGGAATTGGCATGGATTTTGTTTGTAATTGTTGTCACTAAATGCTGACTGTTTCCATTCTGGTGTTCAGGAGTATGTGCCCAGTGAGCAATGTCTCAGCACAGAGGTTCTTTTAGAAACTCAAGAGAAGCTAGAAGCATGGCAAGCCCAGACAGAATCATGATATACACTCAAACAGAGGCAAAAGCAAAATCTCCAATGCAATGACAATGCACAGAACAGGCAGGTATTTATGATGGTCATAAAGTGATTTTGTCACACATCAAGGTCAGGAACGTTCATACTTCCAATCCTTTCTTTTTGCTTTCTTTTGATTATGAAAAAAAAAGTGGCAAAATAGCTTCCTCTTTGCAAATATAACACTCTTTCTACCTTATAAGCCATCTCTGCTACCCAAAGGGACCCCATAATCTTGGCTGCCAGGAGGGCCAGGAGAGCTGGCGAGGATCCCAGCTGAGGCATCACAACACCAATGAAGCGATGTCCAGATCCAGCTCCCGGAAAACTCTCCTCCTCTTCAGTTTGGAAAGTCAAACTTACAAGTTTACAGCATGCATTTGCAGACAAAGTGTAACCATACAGTGTGCCATAATCCAGGAGAAATACTGCAACTCCAGTGACTGCAACTCCAGTACCCAGTGCCTGCCTGGCAATAATGGCTCTGTTCAATCCCTACAAGATAAGGATAAAAGATAAGGACCATTTCATTTTGCAATACACAGATTAAAACAGAGATCTGCAATAATAAAATTGTGACATAAAAATACAAGGCAGGGGTTTTCCAGGAAGGACAGCACCTTTTCAGCTGTTCTGGTTAGAGATGTCTGTCCCTGTCTATCACCTTTGCCATGCTGGAAAAACCTCCTTCTTTTCTATCAGGATTTTCCCATGACAGTATTCTTTGTGACAAGTCACATGGCAATGCGAAAAACTAGATTATCCTTTCCATTCTTCCTTGATGTTTCCAAGAATCACATATTCATTGGATCCCTCTGCTACTTTTCCCATGAGGAATATTTTAGTGTGGGGAGGGTGAAAATAAAAGGAGGGTGAAATTTGTCATTTTGCAGACAAAAAACTCTGGAGTGTGCTATTTATGGGACACATCTACCTTCTCACTGACCTTGCCTTCTTTGCACATTTATATATCCATTAGAATTTATTAACTATGAATACATTAGGCTCCAGGTGCATAACAAAGTGTCTACAAAATGTATTTTAATAAAATATCCCAACAGCATGTCCAGATAATGCCTGCAATGTCCCCATATGTCTCACTACACAAATCACACAACTTAGTATGTCCTGGTAATATGACCTGCAATAGGTATCATCAGCTACACTCATTACCATTTGAGATAGGACAAAAAGGCAAGCTCCTGTTAAGTGTTTTCAGGTTTCTAACTGTTCTATTTGATACTTAAGAGCACAATATTTTAATTAAGGGGTTTGTTTTCTCATTATGGAAATAATTTTGAAGGAACTTTCCTCCTGGTTGCTTAAGCAGGTTCATTACAATGCAATGCAATTTACCCAGCTGGACAGGTCTGCAGGTGGCCAGAAACCCATTAGAGAGGTATCTACCTACTACAGGGGAAACTAATATTCAGGAGACAGGAAATCTCACAGGGACTTCGATTTTGCCAGGCATTAACACAGTTGACTGGGTAGCAGGTGGCTGGAAGCATAAATTTCCCTGTAACTTATTTATTAGGTCCCCTTTGTCTCCCTTCTTCTAGAATTATAACACGGTCTTGGCATTGATAAACCCCAGCAAGGGCACACACTGTAAAGATACAAGTAGCAAAGTCTTGATAAATATTTTTTATCTATTTGACCTGAGCTATTTGAGCCAAAGTGGAGTCTTTTTTTTCTTTTCTTTTCTTTTCTTTTCTTTTCTTTTCTTTTCTTTTCTTTTCTTTTCTTTTCTTTTCTTTTCTTTTCTTTTCTTTTCTTTTCTTTTCTTTTCTTTTCTTTTCTTTTCTTTTCTTTTCTTTTCTTTTCTTTTCTTTTCTTTTCTTTTCTTTTCTTTTCTTTTCTTTTCTTTTCTTTTCTTTTCTTTTCTTTTCTTTTCTTTTCTTTTCTTTTCTTTTCTTTTCTTTTCTTTTCTTTTCTTTTCTTTTCTTTTCTTTTCTTTTCTTTTCTTTTCTTTTCTTTTCTTTTCTTTTCTTTTCTTTTCTTTTCTTTTCTTTTCTTTTCTTTTCTTTTCTTTTCTTTTCTTTTCTTTTCTTTTCTTTTCTTTTCTTTTCTTTTCTTTTCTTTTCTTTTCTTTTCTTTTCTTTTCTTTTCTTNTCTTCTCTTCTCTTCTCTTCTCTTCTCTTCTCTTCTCTTCTCTTCTCTTCTCTTTTCACCTCCCCATTTAGAAGTAATTTATAACTGCCTGTGTTCCTGAACAGAATAAGAGTCAAAGAGGAATTATATTCCTCTGACACAGCTCCAAACCTCCTTTCAGCGAAATCTCTGCCTGGAAAGCTTTCCATCAGCTTTCTTCCCTCCACCATAATCTGGTTTCCCTCTCTGTTCTTTTACCCCTTTGCCTCTTTCCATGATGCTTTCTCTCCCACTAAAGTTCTAGCCCTCTTGCTCATTCCTGCAGAAATTATTTGAGCTACAAAGTTTGGTTTTCACTCATCATATGCCTGTGTAACATTTATATGTTTCAGTTTTCTGGTGCCCCCAAGGAGCTCATCTGTAGTTTATGCTTCTCTGGAAGGCTCATCATCACACTCACCAGCTCTAAAGAGGTTTACTTCTGTGTAAACCAGAACATAGAAAAGAACATTTTCCATTCGTTCTGGGAGGAAAAGCATAGAAAAGTCTCTCATGAGCGTTTTGGGAGTAGTTATTCAAATTCCCTAGAATACTGTGAAAAATTCAGCATTAATCCACAAAAGCCAATGTCTGTACAGCTGCACTGCATCGCTTATAGAGCAGCCTGTGAAGCAGCACTCACCACACTCTCAGTTTCACAGCACACTCACCTGTTCTGCTAAAGCAAAGCAGAAACTTGTCTTTAGATTTTTTTTCATGGTTCATTCAGGACCATCTCATACTCCCCCTCCAGCTCCATGACCACACTTGTGGATGGCTGTGGATTTGTGTAGGATGCAATGGAGCTGCCTCAGTCCTCCCCACTCCATGTGCCACATGTGTCCCATGTCACATGCTCTGACACACCACTACCTGTTGTACTGCAGAAAGACGTCCTGGAGAGGGACAGGAGGATATGGACAGCCATGGTATCCATCTTTCAAGCCCAAAGGTTTTTGGAAAAAATATTGCCTTATGCATATTGAAGAAATAATTCTCCCTGCTAACACCCACACATCTTTTCCTGGAACTCCAAGTAAGCAACAGATCCAGAAAGTTGATATAGTTACTGTAAGTGGCTTGGAGAATGGAAGTAGGTCTTATGTCTGCTTCTAAGAAATTTCATTAATAAATAAACATATCCATAAATATTCTGAATAAAACAGGGACAAGAAAGACATACATTTCATCCACTTAGCAGCAGGAAAAGCAAGAAAGGATTTCTCTTCACAGGCTCTTCCTGTAAATTATATGGGAGAGCTGCATAAATCGTCTTTGACCTGGCTTAGCCATACACTTTGTTTTCCTGTTAAAATATTCACATGCAATTAAGTATTCACTAGGCAAACAGACAGGAGCAGAGACCATGGAGATGTAGGAGGAGTCTGTCACAGAAATAGACTCCTCTTCACAATACAAATTACAAAAATCTCTAAAGTAGTCAATGTCATTGAATCTGTTGAAAACTTGCTTTAACTTATGATTTCCTTAGTCCTTTCTCCCAAATCATTCCAACTTTTCTCTGTTAAAGCTGGCACACAGAAAACAAATCACTACAGTACCACACACCGTTACTAGACAAATCCTGCTGGCTTCATTCACACACTTCTCATCTTAATGACAGTCTAAGGCCTTTAAAATAAGGCTTTAAATAATAAACTCAACCACCACCATTGCAATAAATCTACATTAGAATTCAGACACTGTGGCAAAAAGAGGTTAGATGGCTAGAAAGATACACTCTTAAAGCCACTTGAAACACAATTCCAAAGGAAAAGCTATCAGCTGTATTTTCCCTTTTTAAAAAGAAAGCAATGCGCTGTTCCTTCAACACCTTCCATTCTCACCTTTGGTCCAAGTGGAAGAAAAAAGGGCCATTTTGCAATCTCTTGACCCCAAAGGATGCATCAGCATCAACATGGGTTTGGCCTCAAAACATCTTAATTGCTGTGTCAGAAGTAAATGAGCCCCATTTCCCCTTTGGAGTACATGGGGCAAACAAGTGCCTCCATCATCTGTGGAAACCTTTCCTGACCCTGTAACAGGGTTCAGCCATGAGAAGGGGTCACCACGGTGTGGCTGAGGAGCTCTGGGCTGGTGTTCCTCAGCACATTGCAACTGCCTGGCCCAGAAGTTCCCTCTGCTCAAAACAAACCTGGGGGACAACAACTTCTTTGGACCATGTTATGTTTATTCAGAGCCAGCCACCACTCACCTCCCGAGGGTCACTGGGCACAATGGGCAGTCAGGACTGGTGCCAGGTCTGGTGCCTTTCTGTGGTTGCTTCCCCTTGCCCGTGCCTTGTGCTTCCTGCCGTGCCATGGCTTGGCATCACTGCCTCACTGAGGCTGCCCTGGACATTCAGGATAAAACCACTAGCCTTGGGGGGTGGTAGATATTTCTTAAGAAATACCCTTCTACCCAAATACCTGCTGCTGAGCAGTGTCCTCAGCACCTCCAAAGTAAGCAAATGACATCACATCCTCAGCAAGTGGACACCTACCCTCAAAACAACAAATGCAGTTAATTCCAAATCTCAAGAGACCAATTCCCAAGGGAGCCAGCCACCAGGCATACCACATACATCCAAAGGTGCAGTGTTTGATGTTTGCTTCTCAGAGCACTTTGTTCCACATGCAGGAACCTTGCATCAACCCACATAAAATACTAAGCTCCCTACCTAAACAATGAAAAAAGCATTTCATTCACATGCCCTACATAGGTCTGCAGAGTCCCTGCAGTGATTGCAGAAAGCTATGCACGTAATTTCAGCAGTATGAATTCCCCCTACCAAGACCAAACATTCACAAGGTTTTTCACTGCCTAAATAATGGTGGTAGGTGATCAGAATCTGGCTCAATACCACACAGAAGTCCTTGGAGGTGAATCATCCCCAAAAATGTATTCAGCTTAATTTCCTGGAAGGAAAAGTGACTTTGCTCATGATGACCCTTTGTGGAATTAAGTGGTTGCATACATTTTACTTGTTTCTTCTGTAATGTTTTGTCCTTATTTTTCTACCTCTTTCTCTTGCTTTTTTCCCCACTTTGTATTTAGGCATAAGTATTGTTTACTATCTCATTAAGCTCATCTGAGAACAATCACAAGTTCCATTAGACCACACTAGCAATATATGGCTTTAATTATTTTTTCATAGAAAATTCTTATACTGGAGTGGAGTAATAGAGTGGTTGTGACATATTGCTACAAATTCTTACGCAGAGTGTGTGTGGTGGCAGTGGGGCAAGGGAAGGCATAACTGTTCTTTGGGGTTCTATAAGGAGAAGAATCCTGGTAAAATATTTCTGCATGTTATATATTCTAGAAGTACTTCCATCTTTAATGTCATATGGTCAGAATCACAGATTCATCATGCCCTAAAATCTAAATCAGGCCACTAGTCACTTGTTGACATGATAGTCATACTTTTATTAAAACTTTTAAGCAGTTTTGATATGACAGATTTTCATAATACTTGATCTATAAGCCATATTCTGCTGTTCCTGGATTTGCTGTTTAACCTACCTTAAGGCACAGTAAAAAGTCCTGACATCTGTCAGAACAATCACAACCTTAAAAATTAAAACATAATTCTGTATTTTTTGGTTTGGTTTGTTGGCAAAGCTTTTGTCCCAAAGTATGAATTCCCCTTACAAGCTAGAAAATATTTCCTAAGATATTTACAGCCAGAAAAACTTTGGTACAAAGTGTCTCTTTTTACCAACTCATGCTCCTTCTAAAAGCAGGGGGAAATAGGCCTCAACATCTTTAATGCTCTTGGCTTTCACTTCATCAAGGCTTTTCTGTTGAAACATTCAATATTGTCAATAGGAGAATACTTGTGCTGGCAAGACAGTTTTCCTCTTTCAAGGGATCATAAAATAGCATTATGCATTGAGAGGACCTTTACTCAAATCTTGCATAGGAGAGGTTATTCCACTGCCAAGGTTGTCAAGGTCTAAATCTTGGCCTCCCTTTTCCACCTCCAGGATATTTGCCATTACTTCATCTCCAAAGAACTACTTATTTTTCTCCAATCTCCCCTAAACATACCTAAAGAAAAGACTTGAATCCTCCAGTAAGTCAGTTTAAATCAGACATGCAGCCTGTGTATGCTCCCCAGAGAAGGCAGCAGAGCCTGTGTGGAGACTCCAGCTGGGATGAGGACAGACACACTCAGCTTTCCTGCAGGCAAGAGGTTGCTGCCCATGGAGGGCTAGGGCAGCTTTGCAGGGCTCTGTGAAAGGCTGGGTGGAAGGCTCTTTACTCCTGCAACTTCCTCACAGTTTTGTGATATTTTTGAAACTACGTGGCTAGGGCCTGTGAATTGGCAGGCACCACTGACCTTCTGGTAGTTTAATGAGGACTTTCAGGCCCATTGTTTCAGCTCCAGACTCCACTTCTTTAAAACAAACAGCTGGTGTATAGTGAGTGTATAAATATGCACAGAACCCCAGAAATCTGCAAACTCTCAATTCCATTGTTCTACTGTGATCTCTGGTTCTCAGGGGCCTTTAGCCCTTGTCAGTAAAATCCTGATGGTGAGGAACAGATAACTTAATTACCTTGAAATTGAAGTTTCAGCCTCAGTGTTACCTAGCAATGCGTGCATCAAAAGCATTATGTTTTAAAAGCCATCTGAAAGCATGGGAAGCTTGCCAGCTATTCAAATATTGTCACAGTTCTGATTTTCTCCAGCTCCCCTGATAGGCACTCAGAAATGAGACCAGCCTTCCAAGGAGGAAAGACAGCTGGAATAAAGACAACTCCATTTATATATCCTGAAAACTTTTAAAGGAAAGAACTGTACTTGGCTTCAGTTTTGTCATGTGGGTGCTGTCACTTCCCACTGGGGAAAAAGTGCCTCCCCCCACTCTCTGCTGCATGGGGAAGGCAGGCTCCTATTGAATCAGTTGGTCAGGAGCCCTACAACCACAGCTTTTTTTAACAGAAGCTTTGTCAGAGTGTCTCTGATACATCCACAAGATTGCCATGGTGACTTCGCTGTGTTTATGGTGGATTTCTCCCTCCTGGTTCCCCCCATGAAAGCTCGATCTCAACAAAAATGGAAGCCTAGGAAGCCATGGTAATCCTTGAGAGATTCGCCCTGATTCATCTTTTTCACTATCACTTCTTAGATTACCTGCCTGTCCAGGCCTGTTACCCCTCTTCAAATGAAATCTTGATGATGGAGAAAGGGCACCAGCTGTCATCTTGGCTGAGGTGCTCTACTTGCTGGTTGGTTGTATTTCCCTTTGCTATGTTCCACCACAGGGTCTGCAGACTTTGGGGCAGGGCCTGTCATTTCATGGTGCAGCTGCTCTGACAGGTCCTGGTCCAAGATGAAGGCTGCCAAGGTCTACCATGACAAAAATAAATAAATGAGACTCTGGGCAGTCTTTGTTCTGCTTCACATTACAGAGCTCAGAAAAACTTTATCATATGATTTCTTCTATGTATGTTTATCCAAGAGAGTTACTTGTCACACTGTAGCCTTTCTATTCGGAAGGCTAGGCGACCTGGTTTCAAAAACGCAACCACGATGGTCCGGCCTACTCCGGGCCCCCGGGCCTCCGACACACTGACACCAATGTGGTGGATGAATCAAAAGGACTTTATTATCTTTACATGGTCGGTTATATAGCCAAGGGTCCCACTACGTCAGGAAGGGGGTGGTAGGACCCTGGGTCTCGATAAGAAGTGGAAAATTACCAGGGGAAAACAGGGGGGGTGAGGCTGCATGCCTTGGGTGATCGCTTATCAGCCCAGAGAGAGGGGGATGAGAGGGGGGAAGGGTTTAACTGTCCCTTTTTTCCGTACATCCCGTAATCTTCCGAACGCTTGTCCCTTTCTTCCACATCACACAAATGTGACTGGTCACAGTAACTTATCCTCAGAGGTTTAATGTTCTTTTCCTTGGAAAAGTTCTACGTTTTAACATGCGGTATTCTCTTCTGTGGAAGCATCTTCAGAGCTGGACAGAAAAAAATAGGAAATCAAGGAACACTGAGATCAAACAACGTGGAAGGTAAGAGGAAAGGGTAAATAATCTCATAGAAATTTACCACTCCCAGCCTGTCCCGGAATGGAGCAGCCCCTCTCTTCAAAGCAATGACAAAACTCCTCTGCACAACCCTCTTGCCATTCTCTCTTCCACTGCTGCTAACAATCCTACAGATGCTGCCTTAAAGAATGTGCTTATTTGACTAAACCCCCGTGTTTGTACGTGAAACACAGAAGTAGCTCATTAAACCTTTCTTAGATAAATTGTTTAGACTAAGTAATTCTCTCCTTTCCTCCCCTTACGTGTCCAGCCTATTGTTTATAGCCAGAATTCCAGGCTGTGTGTGATGAAAATGCTGATGTGTTTCCTGAGTTACAGACCCAAGCTTTATCTCATCTTTCATTTAGGAAACTGGCTACTTTATCATTTTATACTGCTGTGTGTAGTGTTTATTTTTCCCCCATTATTAACATTGTATAGGAGGAAGTGCCCAGCCCCATCAGCTCTTAGCTGTATTGTGCATACTATACACAAACACACACAAAATAAAAAAGGAATACATAGTGTATAAGCTTGGAGAAATCTACACACACACTTCAGAAAATCCCTTTGATATTGGGGACAGCCTCTGGGTAACAGTGTCAATGTATATTTATATCCTTCACACACTATTTTGAGGTGGAGTTTGCTGGTATCCTTTGCTGTCTCTAAGTTCCATTTTTCAATCAAAATCCACAGGATGTGACAAAAAAAACTCCTGCACTTTGCACAGACCTAATAATGACCACCTATTCATCTGGAGTCCTCTTAGAAGTAACTCCTTCCCAGGTTTTCCTCTGTTTGAATTCCAAGGGAGACACCACTAAGCAGTGATTCACCCGATGGCTCATGAAAGCAGCAGAGGGGACCCAGGTTGCCCGTGAATCTTTGACCAGATATTCTGGTCAATAGCAAACTAATTGGAAAAGTCAGAGACAAGTCCATGATTTAGAGAAGCTCTGTTTAAAAGAAAAAGAATCCAGAATTTCCAATAGGATTTTGATTTAAATCCAAAGAATGCACAAGTGGTTAGTAAAAAGAGTCACATACTTTTTCTTTTGTCTGCAAGAGATATCTCTTGAGCTAGCTCAAGTGCATTGATTATTTTTTTAATCAATTTTTGCAAAGCCTGTTTAACTTTTTGCTTTAACTGCTGAAAGAAGTAAGTACCGGGAGAAAAGAAGTATTTATTATAATATTAAAAAGAAGAAGAGCAGAGATTGTAGGGGCCAAAAGGAACTGAATTAAAAGATCGTGAAGGTGTAAAATTGCCTGTTTTGGGCTTTGTACTGCCTATGAGGACAGCTTCTAAATCTGAAACATTCTCACATGTGGCTATCACCACAATTATTTTCAGTCACTGTTTTTATCAAATGGGTTCATTGCATGCACACAGTGGATTGCTCTGGATTTCTGAAGGATCCCAAAAATAAAATTATCATACACTCTTAACGGCAGACAGTTCAACTCTTCCTAGAAATTCTATCAATTGTTCTTCTTGATGCAATTTTCTGTTCATAAGAATAAGCATTTTAATAATAAGCATTCTACCTTATTGGTAGAATGGCATTTTCTTTCTGAACTTTACCTTTAACCATAGTATACCCAGAAACCACCAGTTCAATCTTTCTTTCTACAAGTTTTTTCTACATTTGCTTATGCTGACCTTTCTTTGGAAAAAACATCTCTCCAAAATATCTTACATTTACCTAAACTGGAACAAAGAGTTCTGATAAAAATATGGCCTGTCAAAATCCAGCTTGAACTTAGACTTGCTGCTCAGGTCTGCTTCCTTCCCTCCCCACAGCCAGTAGTATTTTTTTCTCTAATTCAAATATTTTCAATTCCATTTACTATTCCCTTACTCAACACCTCACTTCCTCATTATTGCACAAAACAATGTGTGGTTTCAAATGTTTGCCCTGTGGTCATCCACAAAACTCACATAAGCATTGCCAGAGCCACATAACAATCTCCAAGGGTTAGTTGTCAGGGACTTGGGCTGGATGGATTCAATTTTCTGAATTTTCACAGACTTTTAATTATAACCTTGGGAAGGTTCAAACCACCGTGCTGCTGCTGCATTTCTGGCAGGTTTCTCAGCTCTCCAGATTTTTTTTACACCACTTAAAATTAGTGACTAGAACACCCCTCTCAAAATATTCAGTTTAGTTATTTTGGGATCAATAAAAACAGATGTACTGGAAGAGTGACAGACTAAACCAAAATAGTTTAGAGATGAAGTATGCAGACTGCTCTTCTCATTCTGAGCATGGTATCTCTTATAGAGGCCCTGATCATGAGGCCCCTGCAGCACCAAAACAGCATCTGAGTCTAAATTAGACTTACACTATATCCAGCTGCAGCACAGGGACATTCAGTCCATTTGCTTTAAGCCAAATTTCTTTTCTTCCAATTCAGGGACTGTCACAGCAGTGATGTGCTATATTCCAGTGCATTGTGGTTGTGATGGGATCTAGTGGTGGTTATATCCCAGTGCAACCTGCAGGTGATATTTAAACTGTGATACCTACCTATAATCTGAAAGAGCTGTTTCAGTGCTCTCCCCTCCCATCGTTCTCTCTCCTCCTTCCCTTTTCCAGCCCTAGTGCCAGCAGCACGGAGGGGCCGCCTCCCACCTCCCGGCGCTGTGCAGGACTGCAATGGTCCTACAAGGGCACGATGGGGACATCCTTCCCCTGGAGCACAGGCAACCCTGCTCAGGAAGTCTGCTTCATATGGAGAACACTAGATGGCACACAACAACCGCTGTATTACTGCTTTTTTGCTCCGGAAGCCAAAAAATTGTTTCAAAGCATCAACCTGGAATGTGACTAAAGGACTGAGCAAAACACGAGGCTAAGTATGCTCTTAAACCCCACTGGGCAGATAACCTTTCCAAGAAAATTTCACCTCTCTTACTCTGTCAGAATTATATTTCTATTTATAATTCTGCTTAACTTGGCAGCTTCAGAAAGTAAACAGATATTTTATTTAGTGGCTTGTTGACAGGCAAGGGAATGTTGTCATTTTGGTGCAATGTGAAATAACAGAGTGGCACGCAACTCGCTTGGCTCAGCAACCTCTACAGTTCAAAATATAACTGCTGGGACAAGATTCAAATTATATCATTACCTATCACAGGGATTCTGTGAAAAGACTTGTGCTTCATTTTGTAAGTAAAACCAAGTACTCATTTTCACTTTTTATATAGCTATAAGTATTTTTTTCCCTGTCCCAAGAGACCTAGAAGCCCAGAAACAGAAATTTTGCTATTACAACTTCAAGTACTTTATTGTATCTGTGCTTACCATGGTCTGTTTTAATCCTAGGGAAAAGAAAAAATCAAGGGAAAGTATTTACAGGAGGACTCTTCACACTTCATCTCCAAAATATTGAATCAATCAGTTCCTAGTGCTACTTCACAGATTCAACAAGATAAATTGATGAAGGGTCTGGAGTACAAGTCTTACGAGACGTGGCTGAGGGAGCTGGGGGTTGTTCAGCCTATGGAAAAGGAGGCTCAGAGGAGACCTTATTGCTCTTTACAACCACCTGAAAGCAGGTTGTAGTGAGGTGGGGTTGGTCTCTTCTCCCAAGTAATAAGTGCTACGACAAGAGGAAGTGGTCCTGTTGCACCAGGGGAGGTTCAAAATGGATATTAAGAAAAACATCTTCACCAAAAGAATTGTCAAGCATTGGAACAGGCTGCTGAGAGAAGCAGTTGAGTCACCATCCCTGGAGGTATTTACAAAATGTGTAGATGTGGCACTTAGGGACATGGTTTTGTGGTGGACTTGGCAGTGCACGGTCAAAAGTAGGACTTGATGATCTTAGAGGTCTTTCCCAACATAAATTATTCTGTGATTCTATGACTCTAATTTCTGTGAATGTGTAAAGTTATTATTTAACTGAAAAAATGTGAACTTTCAATTTCCTGCCTACTGCTAGTAATTGGCATGGCTTCTTTGGAAAAGAGAACTGTGTCCGTGATTACATGATTGAGCTTCAATCCTAAACTCACCTAAGCAGGAAGCTGTAAACACCAGTTTACTGGCAGAAGGGTGCAAATCCTTCCTTGCCTGTATTAACTAGCTGACACGGGTGGGCAGGGGAGCCTTGACTCTGAAGTGGGCTAGGAAGAGACCTAGGGGCCCCTGTAGGAGGGGACTTTTCTGAGAAAGCAACCTCAAGCTGTAGAATCAAGACCAGTGTAAAGCACCCACCAGGTTGAGAGATGACTCATCCAGGGAGAAAGGACATTCAGTGCTAACCAGAGCCTCTGCCAGATATGAGTGTTGGGTTTTTTTTTTTCCTACTTTCATTTCCATTCATGTATTTTTGCGTGTTTTGCATTTCATGTCACTTTTTTCAACTATGTAAATAAGTAGTTTTATTTCTTTTTAACATACTCCTGTTCATGTCAAGAATAACTTCTGAGCAAGTGACTGAACTTCATGGTATTCCGGTCCTCCAGGATGGCCATCCTAAAAAAAACAGAGTTCTGGATACATCTTCCCTGCTTCTCTTTGCCTCACATAACAAGGTATGTTTCCACATAGTTGCAAGGACCAGTCTGAGATGGAAAAGTAGATGCCTTGGGAGAAGAATTTATGCCTGCAAGTATCATTAACCTAGAAAGTTCTTTGGCATTTAATAAAAAAAGAGGAGGGAAGTACAGATAAGTCCATGGGCTTTTTAAGGGACACATAACAGTAATTACTGATATCTTATTTTTCAGTTTCAAGTTAAATTCCTATCCTACCAAACATTCCAGCCAGTTTGAGCTAAGTAATATCTATTTCAAGGATGCCATGGTAAGCAAACTGCTGAAAAAATTTTAGTATTATGTAAAGCCACATTCTGGCTTACAGGATATACATTTCCAAAAGTACTGTTGCAAAGTTGTGAGTGTGTGTTGACAGTTTGCTGTAACAACTGCATAAAATGCATGGAAGTATATAAACAATTCTCCCATCTTTTGTAAAAAGTCATAATTTTTTATGTTACTTGGAACTGTACTTGCTAATTTTGCATTTGTTGCTTGAAGTGTTTTTTTAATGGCATCACATGGGAACTTAATATCATCAAGTTAATGAAGAGTGGTTGCAAGCTTCCCAACAGCATGGGAATGCTTGAACACACCTGTCTCACACACAAGGACAGACAGTGAGAAACAACTTCAGGCACCAGAATCCTGTGCTTGGGACCAGTTTAATACCGAACCAGCTCTACCATTTCCAGAGCTATACTAATACCTGCACTTGATTGTGACCTATTCCAGTTGTATTGGACTGATGGGAAATGAGTGAGGCATTCCTTTCCAAAGGCATTCCTTTACAAAGTCATTGAGGTCTCAGAGTCAAATTCCTACTAACCTGTCTGAAAATGCCCTTGAATTTTACCTGCATCTGTAACACACACACCTAACTATTTCTCATTAACATTCTATGGTAAATCCTGAAAATTGACATTAGGAACTTAGTACCACATATTTTAATAAAACTACACACAAAATGAATGTTAATATTTTTACTAACGTTTTCTCTAAGCATATGGTATTGTTCTACTCTACATTTGGTTCTATCTGCTGTGCAAGAATAAGTAAAGAATGTGAGCTGGTCACAGTCCAGAGGAAAAAGAGCAGATTGGAAACAGGAGCAGTGTGATCTAGGCTATACACTGGCAAGACACTTCAGGCTGTAAATTGCAAACACTACAAGAACATGCAAGGGCTGGCTGTGGTGGATTCCTCATCAGTTGAGGCTTTCAAGCAAAAAGTGAAAAGGTCTCTGAAAGATATGCTTTATTCAAACAGGCATTTATGCAACTCTTGTGTTATGTAGGAGATAAACTAGATGAGCTCAAGGATCCCTTATGGCTGTACAGTCTATGAATAAAGAGCCTCTTTTATTGTAAGAGACTCAGTATTTCAGCTACTTTGGACCCAATGTGGTGTAAGCAGGACTGCTACAAAGCAGGAATTGTGTCAGATACTTCTAATGCTGTGAAGGCCCCTGCAGAACACAATGGGGAACAAATGTGTGAAAGAAGTCCTTTCAGTGCCCCATCAGGTCAGTTGTTTGAGCACAAAGCTGTGCTGAGTAAAGAATTACAGTATCGTAGTTCTCTTCTCACATTATGAATCTCTTTCACTGACGTATCCACGGACCCATTAAATGTGATATTATGGCTGCACAAACGTGAAGTCTTTGGAGATTGTTAAGAGGTATATAGGTCTTCTGTGCTGTCGTTTCATGTGATCATTACTGTTTGGAGGGAAAAGGGGAATTCAGAGCAGAATTTAACTTGGTTTATGAGAGAATCTTTCAGATTCAGAAGCTAATCAGAAAAGTGTGTTTTGTTTTTGTTTTTGGTTGTTTTTTTTTTTTTAAGGGTAAAAGAGAAATACTGACAGGTTGTCCACTCTGAATTCCAAATTAGAGAAAATTTGCTCCACTAATAGAAGCCACCAGTAATAGTGTCTAGACAATGGAAGAACTGGGTTACAAAAAGGGATCACATCTGACAAACAATGACACTTTGTTTCTTACTATAAAAATGAAAACAACTTCATGGATTTAATCTGCAACAACTTGATTTTAGGAAGCAGTTGAAACAGTAACTACCATATCTTAAATGCAAGTTGTCTTGAAGAAACCCCAGTTACAGCTCTGCTGTAGCTTCTGCAGTAATTTTGGCTGATGTGCAGAAATGCATAAACAAGCTCTTCCCCAGCTACTTCAGATATTACAAGGAACATAACCATGACACCACAGAGCTCAACTCCAGTTAACCACAGAGCTTTCCTGGGTGCCTGCTGCAAACCTTCCTGTGTTTCATTTGGCCATTGCTACAGAGCCACCAGCAGCAAAGCTGATTTCTACTGGAAGCCACTTCAGGTCATTTTTCATTTAACACTAGTTAAAGCAGTAAGCAAAAGACAGACATACTCAGAGTAGCTGGTGATTAAAAACAAAATCATTCTGAATAAAATAATTGTGGGCTGAAAGAAAGAATAGTACATGTCCAACAGGAAAATTGTTATAAGTCTTATTTAAAATATTTGTCAAAGATTTAGAAGAGGGATAAACATTACATTTTGAAAGGAAAATTACACTGATTTCGAATGGGTTGCATATCTACAGCTCATATAAAACACCAGTTATTTCTGGAATGTAGAAAATATTTAAAGCAGAAATATTTACTTTCACAATCCGCTCTCAGAACTCAAGTTCTTGTCTTGTTAACTGGAGTAAACTTCAGTTCAAATGTTGCTTCTTGATGTCCTTCAAAAATAAGCATATTTTATACAGCCTTTTGGTGTAGGTTAGCTTCACGGGGTTTTGTGTGTGTTTCTCCTGTCATTAACAATAGGGATAAAGGCCAAAGTCCCCAGTTCAGCAAGGCAAAAGCTTGGAAGAAGCAGAAGAGGAATGGCCCCAGTTCAGGCTGGATTTTAAGCATGCACATTCTTTCTCTCTTCGCCTCATTTTTTTCCCCTCTTGCCGATAGTGCCACACCATTTCATGAGTAACAGCTTTCTTTTTGTTTCTGCACCCTCATTTCCTTCTGCTTCCATCCTGTAAGCCTCCTTCAGGATTTTCAAAATATTTTTCCACTCAGGCTGGGAGAATGCACTGAACTGAGCAGATGGTGGATGAGCCAATGTGCAAGAAAAATAGAAAAGGAAGGAAGAGAGAAAGAGATGTGAAAGTATGGGAAACAGAGAAAGAAATACATCCCTCTGTATGCAGGGGTTCTAAGGTGTGTTTAATGAGTAACTAAGGAGTACAACCTTGAGTGCATGTCTTGAGAAAGCTTCATACGATACAATTTCATGTCTTAAAAATAGATAACTTTATGGTGTGGCTGCATTTCCGACACTGTGCATTTCTGACCCCTCAGAGAAAAAAAATTGAATTATTGTCGGTACTAAAATTCATGTAAGACTGTCTCAAAAGCAGTACATAAATTGCTACTGATCTCATATCTTCATCTCAACAGTGCAGACTTCATATAACTTCAAATATGTTCTCTGAGTAAGTTATAGGGCTGAGATATTCCAGTTTCAGTTTTTAAAAATAGAAAACCAATACTTTCTGTACATGAAAAGTAAAATGTCCAGAAAATAAGTGCCCTCAAGCAGTTTTCTGTACAGCTTCTGTACATAAGTACCATTACAAGACAGCAAACATAGGCTTGGGGCTTGTTCTGCATTGTCCTGTAATCATCCAGTTTGCAAAGGCTTCTCATTTTCCTAGAAAGGGACTAACAGGCCAGCCACAAACACTTTCAAGAGTCAACCTTTTTCAGACAAGTTACTTGAAAAAATTAAGGGGAAGGGCAGTTTCTTCTCTACTCACAGATCAGGTTAGTCAGGCAGACAAGTCCATTCTAGTACCAAGTAAGGATGTCTGAACATGCACCAGCAACTTGTGTACTTGATCCTGGGCTGGGGAGCACTCTCTGAAACTGCTGGGATGTTCTCTTTCAATGGTATTTAAAGAGGGTGGTATCTTACAACAGGGCAAAGGCATCAAATGGGACAGTTGAAGCAGATGGGCAATTTCCATCAGCAGTTAAATCTCCCAGAGCTCCAGATAAAATACCTGAGCACCCAGGACGGTGCTCCCTGCACACTTTCTCAGTGGATACAAGCTGAAGTCGGGTCTCTAGACACACATCTTACTCTGCAGCCAGATATGCTGTCCTGCAGAGCCCTCCAGGCACTGGAATTCCATCCTGTCATGTGTCCAGGGTTCATCTCTGCAGATACAGTTGCAGATCACAGTTTTAGTCTACAATTCTTCAGGGTATGGGTGAGCCCTTCCTTTTAGTGTCATTTTCTGTCTGTAGACTGCTATCACATAAATGACACCAATAAAAACTTTATTTCTTCCTAGACAACTTCAATCACGACTCTTGGGACATCTTTTCCATTCTGCTATTGCATGCTTCCATCTGTAGAATTCCAGAGAACTTTGTAAATGATGAGATGTAAGGGTTTTATTTTTGGAGTCTCTTCTACAAAGCAGTAAACCTGGGAGTTTTTTCCTTGTACTTGTCCAAAAATACATTTTTGCTCTGGTTTTAGTTATTCTTGAGTCTAATATAAGGTCTTGGATACTCCTACAAAATTCCTCTCCTTCCTTGATGTCAGTGCCCTTTGAATACTTGTAGACATTAATCCTCCTCCCTCCATTTTCCAACCAAATTCTGCATATTTCAATTGTTTAACTTTCTTACATAAGTTGTGAAAAAACTCAAGAGAGTTTTTTTCCGAAATCTCTTCAGAAAATTAAGTGCCTAGAGAAATGTGCAGAGGAGAGAAATCTGTCAAATTCCCTCACAGAGGCAAAGGCTGCAAAATCAGCTGATGTCCTGGTAAGCAGCAGAAAATATATTTGGAAGCAAGTCTACAGGAAGAAGGAATACTTTATTGCTCGATAGCAGAGCAGGCTTCAGTAAGGCTTGTACACCTTGTACACCAAAAAAAGGAGGAGTGATTATAGCACAGACAATCTATTTTGTGTCTCCAGCAATGATCAATAGTCTTGGGAAGAACCAGAGCAAGCAGGCAGTGTCAGTTCCCTCAAAGTCTTGCTCCAGAGCCATGTGGCCCAGGGTCACAGTTCCTTTCCTACTCCAGCCAGGGAAAGGATGCTGGCAAGTTCCAGCAAGCTGATACCTGCATCACAATTTTTTATGAAGGGTCAGAAAAGTTAAACTCTGCTTACAAGCTCTATTAAAGTTATCATTTAAGCCAAAATTAGTCCAAGGTCACACTAAAAGAGAGTATCTCCTATCTCCGTGCTTGGTGCCATAGCAAAAGCAAAGGAATATAAGCCAGAGCTATTTATAAGATCACTTCTGCAACCAAGTTTCATAAAAAAATTTCTGCATTGTTGAATGTGTCTATCTGGAATATCTCTCACTTGGCAGACCTTCACCAAAGCTGGAGTTTCTGAGGAACCCCAGCGGATGTGGGCTGGGCAACACCAGAGGCAGCAGAACTTTACAGCCTTGTGGTCAAGTGCAGCTCTGAGCTGGGAGACAGGCATGTCCAGCAGCTTTTGACTCATTAAAGTGTTTTCAGACTAAGTTAGAAAAGAAAAAGGCTGTTGTGTTTTGGGTTTTTTTGTTTTGTTTTGTTTTGTTTTCCTAATATAGATGCACTGCAAATGGAAAGTCTTCTTTTTAATAAATTGCAGTAAACTCAGATGATGCTGTCTCAGTCCTGATGTACATCTCTCCACTATTGGATTCGATTCAGTGCAGCAATGAAGAACAATGCTTGAGTTTCAGGTCTGTTGGCACTATTTCAATTTTCAGAAAACTATTGGACAAGCATTTTTCCTTTCTTCCTGATCAAGAAAACAAGAGGCAGGAGGACAGCCCACTGCCAGCCATGCCCTTTGGCTACTCTCCAGTGGAGGATTAGTGTCCCTGTATCCAAAACTTAATTATTTTTCATGCTCTTTAAGAAGTTGCTACCTTTTTCTTTTAATTAGTTGTGTGTGACAAAGTCTGACCTTTTTAAATGAAAGCCAGTTTTAAAAAGGTTTTGGTAACATTTAGTGGGAAAAGAAATTATACTGTAACCACTCTTTTAACAGTCTTAAAATGAGACAATCCCACATAAAGCAACGCTGCCCTGCCTTGCAGAATCATTACCCAGAGGAAAAGCACACCACACCTATTGTATAGTTTGTATCATCAGAAGCCTCTGCCAGGACCTTCAGGGTGCTATTTTCTCTGTCTATAGAACGGAGCAACATAAAAAATAAGAAACTAGTTCTCTGTTATGAAAATAGAAACTTAAAATATATCACAAAATAATCTATTTAAGGTAGTATAAAAAAATCAGGTCTGTCATGGGAAATACAATTGTTCTGAAGTCCCTACATTTTCTTTTTCTTCTTCATATCACTATTACATTCAATATATACTCTGACTAAGATACCAAATCTCACCGGGAACTCCAGATTTAGGAGCTCAGAATAAAATCAGCCCATCATTTTCAAAGAGAGCTGCACAGGGTATCTTGCAAAAATCAAAACCATGTTTGATTTTGACTAATTTCTCTTTTCCAGTATTACAATTTAAGTGAGTCTATGAGGTCAATGAATTCCAGACTAAACAGGTTTACTAAACTGTTACAGCCAAACTGGTAATTACCGACAGCCAACCCTTCTGGATAAAGTTCATGGAGTTGTGAAGGACCTAATCAAAATTCCCTGCACAGCAGAAATGTGAAGGGAAAGACATGGAAGTCTGTCAGGGAGGAAACCACTGGATTTACACTTTGGAAGACCCAGTGGTTACAATAGAGATGTGGATGAGGACAACAGCTGGAAACAGAGCTGACAACCCCACAGTTTCCATGGAGTTTCCACCACATCCTATTATTTATTCAGAAGTTATTTTCCAGGAAAACTGCCAGTCAGCCTGCGAAAGTGTTTTCAATAAAATAATTTTCAAAGGATGGTGGAACAACAGAATAAGCAGGCCACAGAGAACAGGTGGCTGGGCTTTCTTCTTGGGTTACCCAATTTGCATGTTTGAATAACAATTTCAAGCTGGTGGTAGCATGTAAGTAAGTAGTATATAAGCAGTATTTCAACTTTGTATAGCCAATTTATATTTCTACATTATTTACTCATTTCTTAGCCCAGTTAACATGCAAACATGAAAGATTTTTCGTCACATCACTGGAAACAGGTGTATCTGTGAGTACCCATAGTGCCTAGACTCCTTTAGTAGATTTCTAGCAAATGCAGAAAGAGATGAGGCATGAATATTTTTGGTTGCCTGAGGAATATTTTTAACAGAAGAATGTTTTGAACTAGAGTTGGCCAGCAGCACCAGTAGCCAAAAGTACTTCAGCAGCTGAGCAGCTGGAAAAGCACTCGGGGACAGGCACAACGTCCAGAACAGCAGCAGGGCTGACAGCAGCAGCCTGGGACGAGTTTGTGGGGAGGCTGGGGTGGGGACTTGGGGCACCAGTACAAAAAGGGTTGCGAAACAAAAGCTATGGCAGTTACCAGGGGACATTTCCTCCCTGAGATAACTCAAACCAGGGCCCTCCCATGAGGCAAATGGCATAAGCCCAGGGTGCTGCACCATGATAGCAGCACAGCATCACCCTGCAGAAATAGGGTGCAGCAGCCATAAGTACTGCAGCCTGCACACTCCTGCCTAAACACTCCACAGGAGAAGGCAAGAAAATTTAGTTGCACAATAAAATTTGATATCAAATTGAAATGTTACCATAGCTCATTTAAAAAGCAAGTAAACCATAAACACGTAGTAGAATAGGCTTCACTAGTTTCTTATGTACTCATGTGCTCACTAAGGTTCATGTTTTCCCTAGAAAAATCATGAGCAGCAGTGGCATCTCAGGGTCATACCGTAGCATAAGTTAGAGCAATTATCTATCCAAAATGCAGTGTCACAAATCTTACTTATTTCTAGAACAAACAGGAACACCAGTGGGGGTATTAAACACGGGAACTTAAATGCTAATATGAAACTTGTCACTCTTCTCAGAGAATATTGTAACAACACTGCAAAAGAAATCAAAAGCAGAACTATTTTTGGCCTGAATTTAGCCCATACAATTTAGCCTATGCAGTTTTAAGAAATCAGTAAATAGCTACTTCATCTCACCATCTCTCATCATAGATGAGTTATTTAAATGTTCTGTATCTGTATTAAAACAAGACAGTGTAGACAGTTACGACTCTGATACAGTTTAAAAAGAGATTTTTAGCACAGAAGATAAACTGTTTGCTTCCTAGAAGAGAATGAGAACAGAAAACGTGAAAACCTTTATAAATCACAAACATACATACATATGTATATGCATCTATGTGTATGCATGTCTATGTACAGACATAAATAGATCAAGATTCAGATTCCACAGTAATTAATCCAACTCCTTCCCCTCACTTCAACACATGTAATCACATGAATTTGTGTCACTTATTTACCTGTACTGGAAAGAAAGAAAGATGACAGAGGATGACATCTAAAATTTAAGGAGCCAGGCACAAGAATTCACATTCTTTCCTCAGCCAGGAAAGTGCTCTGTGTCATTGGGGGGACACTCTGTCACTGGATATAAGCTTAAGGATGTGAAACTCTAAACACTACATGAGAATGCCATGTGAGAAGCCATTCAGTGAACTCCTGCACGAAATTAACTGCATATTGTGTAGCTGGTGGATGAGATCTCCTCTGTCCTATAGCAACATATTTAATACAACCATCCTGGGATTTCCTTCTAGGCATAAATTATCTCACAACTGAGCATTTATTTTACTAGATGATTCAATATCTTGAATCTTATCTGTGAGAAGATAAAATTATAAAAATGACCTACTGAAAAAAAATCTTTTCAATTAGTTCACCTTTCTGTATTCCAGAAAAAGAACTTATTTCCAGGAATACCACAGTGCTCTGAAGACCGTAAGTCAGTAAGATAAAGAAAGTAGGGTGATACAAGTAGGTCAGGATATGGAGTTATCAGTGTTGTGTCAACAACTGAATAAGAGCAAAGGGCAAAACTTCCATTGCAGGTAAAGTGCCACAAGCAAGTCTGCACCTTTTCCCACAAGTGACTCAAGTTCCTGTTTGCACTTGGAAGTCAAGGCTGAGAGTATGACTAAAACAGAAATGTCCAGGCAACAAGAATGACAACCTTCATTTTCACTTCAGTCCCATTCTTTCCCAACAAAAAATAAAAAAGCTTCCACACAAAAATTACACCACTTGTATTCAGTTTACCCCTACTAAAAGGATGAGGTGTAGCAGATTAAATTGTTACAGAAATACCCAAGGCCTGCCTGGTATAAAATTAAATTTTAAATAAGGAAGAATAAACAAGTCACTTGAAAGCCTTAAACATGTTGTATAAATAACCTGTGATACTATCCAGAATCAGCTGAGCTGTAGGCATCATCTGCCCTAACCATGAGTCAGCTTGAATCAGTTCACTGTACTTTTATGGTACTTTCAAAGTCAGAAAATATAACTGCCAGCAGCATGAAAGAAATCTCTGAAATATGAAACAATTATTTGGTGGGAAGGCATTCTCTACTATAACATGGCAGTGAAATTAGTGTAATAAATAAAATACCAGTATACTTAACATTTCCGTCTCTTTATTTTTAGCCCAAACAGGAGACTGAAATCAAAGCATAAAACGAAAAGCAAATCATGTGCTCTTAAGGCTAAATAATTTTAAACTCTTCATGAACTGTTCCTTCTGCACAGCAACTCTCCAACTGTGCAAAGAAGCACTATGGCAATGTGGATTCAGTAAACAGGGAATGCCTCCAGCTGTTTGCATCCCTCCCACTCCCACTATGCATAACATCCTGGCTGGTAGAAGTTATATTTGTGTTTAAACATGATAAGGCTGATTTATACTAGAGGAATGCTTCTGATCAATCATTTGTGCTGAATAGCCAGTGACTAAGTGGAAAGGTTTCACAGAGAGAACTGCCGAATAAGAACTGAGTAAGAAGTTTATAAAACTTCAGGACGTGGTTACAGTCTCTAATCTGCTCAGCAGAGAGCTCACAGCTTCCTGTGACTGCTTACACTGGGCACGCACACATTTCTCCCAGTATCAGATCCAGCATCCATAACCATGGAGCACAAAAGGGAGGGAGGGTTCTCCACACTTCACGGTGCCAATGGAAAGTTCACTGCCAAGTACAATCTGGTTATTACAATCAGAGAGAGATGCAAGGCTTTTCAGGCACTTGTCTTCAGGCAGCATGAATCACTCTGTCCACTGGCTGGTATCAGCCTGGGATCTAAGGAGCTGCCTGTGGCTGAGCCAGATCTCAGAGAAGGTTTGGTGCTGTCTGCTTGCAGGATGGATCCTCAGAGGATGTTCTTTGTCAAGCTGTCAATGGCCACGGGTCCGGCCCAGCTATGGAAACCTGCACAGGCAAAGAGTTGATCTTCAGTCTTTGCCAAGTTTAGAGTACACTGGCCTGAGTACAGAAGATCTGTTCTGGAGGATTCCTTGCAGAATATTCTTATAGTGCACAAATAGATACTTACACCAGTAAAACCTTTCCGCTTTGATATTTGAAAAATAATAAAAGAAAGTAAATTAATTTTAAATTAAAGTCTTAGCCTTTTATTATATTTTCAAAAAGAGAAAACTTAAAAAAGGGAGTTTTGGACAAAAATGCTACACTTTTTTTTTTAAAGACAATGCTGTCAAAAGATAAACAGTAAGAATAGATATGTTTCAAAGCGAATTTAATCTTTACTGTTAATCATGGCTTTTAAATTTACTCTGTCAGATCTGCTTAGACAATGAAATGACACAGCATAGACCAATGTTAATCTAGGATTTACATGTTATCTCAGTGCTATGGCACCTAAGGGAATTATTTAAATTGAACAGCACTTTCTTTTCATGTTACAGCTTTTTACAAATCTTAATAATCTTAATTCTAGCAAATGCATTAGTATGATTTCAGCAATGTCCCTGTAAACCTACAAAATTAATGTGTAAGTACTACTGGCTTCAGTCAAGGCCAAATTTCTGTCTATAAGCCCATTTCATCTATTATACAGCTTTGCTATACTTATGCATCAGGCTGAAGGCATCTAAGAAAATAATCTTCCTGAAGTTGTATGTTTTGCTTTGGAAAGCAAAAACAGACTACCATTTTCAATAGTGTAAAACTAAGATACCAAAAACAAAGTTAAAATAATTCCTGCAACTTCCCATCCTCAGGGCAAGGGTCTTAAACCCATTAGAGGTATCCTTGGCCTTTCTTATGACAGATTTGCAAATCAGGCTACTTTAGGAGACTGGACATGTATATTTGATAGCAACTAGCATTTTACATTTTCCAAAGCTTTGTTCATAGCATACAGACTCCAATCTGGAAAGTAGGCTGGTGGAGTTTTCTTGGAACCTGCAGGTCCATTTTCAGAGGACTTTGTGTGACTCAACAGCCCTCAGAATTTGTCTTTCCTCAATGGGCATCAGGGACAGATCAGTGCAGCAGGAATGTGCAAGCATGAGGGTGTAGGTGCCACTGGTGAAAGGGACAGCTCAGAGTCCACACTGCAGAACAGAAAAAGAGGACTGTTCATGACAGACGAGGAAATTTGGAGGATTACAGATGAAAATGGGGAGAATAAAAAGGAAGGACAGAGTAAGATGGTGGATGTATAATAATGGTACAAGCCTTTTTGTGATACAGATACCAGAAAAGCAAAGAGAATTAAGATTCATGTTTACTAGTTTGAAGACAGTTTAATTTTAGCTAAACCCCAGCTACAGCAGAAAGCCAATGCCACATAGTCAAGTATGTGGTTAGAGAAAATACCACAGATTCTGAGTAAGCTGTGAGGCAAAAGGCTGAAAGCCTTTCTACCACCTGAAAATCGGGACATCCAGGATGGCCTACATGTGCATTAGAATCATAGTAACTTTAAAATACGTTTTTAACTTGAAGTAGACTGATAAATTCACCTCCTTGTGATGTTCAACCCTGTTCCTTTTGAGTTTTCTCAAAATTGCTTGTGAATCTCTCTGTCATTTATTAGTTCATCAACAACTAACTTTTAGTTTTCATTCCTTGTTGGTTCATTACACCCAGCTAAAACCAGAAGTTTGTGTTTGTAAATACAATGTCAGCTGTGGCCAGAATATCCTACTGCCAAGAATAATAGCAAACTACAACAGTCCCTACTTAATGATGAATTTCATTTAAGAGCCTGCACCTGCAGACTGAGAAACTCAATTCTTTGCTTGATGAGTCCTGCAAGTTAACACAGTTTAATGTTGCAAAATAACTGCAACTGCTGCCAGAATCATAAAGAAGGGAAGAGAAGATGGGTGAACAGACAGCAGAAAGTCAGAATTCCTTTGTATTAGCCTCTGCATAGAGGTAGTGGGATAAATCAATACTCAAGCAAAACTGCTATTAACGTCCAGATGTAACCTCTTAAGAAAAAGAAAATTTATGACACTTGTTCTAGAAAGATGGCAATGTATGGGGATCACTGAGAGTGTGCAAGCAAGAGATTTTGGCTGTAAATCTCTGGCACCTTCCTCCAAACATCATTGCTGCCAAAGCATTTTAGATATGAGCACGGGGAAAGAAAACAATAAAAAAGTCAATGAAACAAATTACTTGAAGAAACATAATCAGAAAAATAATTTCAGGTGTGTAGTAGTAGGGGGTCTCAAAACAGTCTCAATATAGGACTCTTGTACTTGACAGAAATACTGTTATAAAAATACTCTGTTCTGCCTTTTTTGCCATTGTTTTCTGTTAGAACAGCCAATCACTTTATACAATAGTGATTCTATTTCCCCAAATCTCCTTTCCCAGTGGTACCATTACTATTTATTTCCTTCAGATTATACTTGTCCTTTTTGTTGCCTACTAGCCTTACTTAAAATAGTCTGTTTTCCACACAGCTCCTCTTTCCCCTATATATCAATGATCATGAAATCTGTCCTTAACTCCTGCTCTCATGACACACTCTCACTGCTAGTAGGCTGTTACCATCTTCTATTTTTTCTGCAGCTGACAATATCAAAACCCTCCTTTCTCATTTCTATCCCTCCTCTCCTCTGCAAAAGTCAAATTTCAGTAATTTTATGCACTAGTAACTACTGCATTGAGCTTAAAATGTTGCAGGATGTCCCTTGGGGCAAAACCGAAGCAGAAGAATTCTTCAAGGAAAGCTATTGCAAGCCTTCTTGCACACTTCTTCAGGGACAGTAGAATTCATTTTTTCCCTGAATGAGCAGGAGCTGCTTGTCTAAACAGTGGGAATCCCCTGAGAAGGAGGGAACAGAATATGTAGGCACGTGACCCCAGAGCCTCACAGAATAAAAGCAGCACATGGTAAGAATTAACTAACTGCTGAATCTCAGAAACTTATTGTGCATTCAGAATTATCATCATCCTTTGGGGATATTTTTAATCTCCCATAGGCATCTTTTCTTGGGTAATTAAACACTCAAATATCTTCAAGTCTGAAGTTTTTAAATCCAATTCTCTAGAAAACATGCTTCATTTCAAGCAACATAAGGAGCTGGTGCAGAAGTTCTCTGCCCTGTGTTATCATGACCAAAAGTGTTTGAACATAAATTTCAAAGACTTTATTCTCTTCACTTACTGCTCACTTCCTTGCTTTGGAATACAGGGTGGACCTGTGCTGCATGCCTAAGGATGAAATAGGATTCCTGTCTTGCTTACTGGGAGTCAAAATATCTTACAGAATTTCTGCATAAAACAAATGATCTTCCCAATGACATAGGAGTCCCACAAAACTGCTTTGGAAGAAATAAACCCATGTGACAAACAAGAAGGAATGCATATGCCAATGGCAGCAGGGATTGTCACAGCAACAGCTCAGCCGATACAATCATACACACAGAGGGGAGAGCAGCTCTTCAGGTGAAGGAAGAGCAGAAGGAGTCAGAGGAATACAGAAGCACCACGGGGCACAGAGCAGCTGTAACAAAGGCTGTCCCCCAGCCCCTGTACCCCAAGAGCCTGCTCTGTGCCTGTGCCAGCGAGGGCACAGTCCCACCACAAGGGCCATGTGCTCTCTTGGCCTCTCTCCTCTCTCCTTGCCTGACAGCCAAAAGAGCCAAGTTGCTTTTTAAATGCTGGTGAGCTCAAGGAAGGGCTTGGTGGACTCTGACCTTTTTGGGCTCATGGTAGACACAGGACTGGCGATTGAACAAAGCAGAGATCTAAGCGTTGATCATAAACCAGGTGTTAATACACCGGGTTTATTGCGCCTAAGTGCCGAACATTGCTCCCGTGAACAGCAGGCAGACAATCTTGCAGAGCAAACCTTTGCCCGCAGGATACAATCTGCCACAATCTCCCAGCTGAACATTTGTGACTCACTTCACTCCTTGTGTGGAGCAGCAGAACTTGGCTCCAGTGTAAACACAGCACCCCATATCATGGGCACACTGTACATGGCTGACAAGCTGCTGGACTTGCTCCCTGCCTTGCTCATTGCTCACGAAGAGACAAATAGAGGCTGTTATCAAAAGCAATTACCACAACCATTTAGCACCATCACTTCCGGTACTAAGAGACCTTCTAATAATACTTTCTGTAAGAATCTTGTGTCCAAGCCTAACATTTCCTTCACCCTCCACACTGGAAGCAGAGCCCAGTGCTGACCAGCTGCCAGCGAGGCCTCAGAGCTCACTGTGCCCCTCGGTGACTGCACAGCTGCAGCTGGAATAAAACAGCGGCTGCAGCTGCTGCTGCTCTGCTCCAAGGTCAGGCCAGGAAAACTGGGTGCTCCCACAGCCGGCTCAACCCAGGTGGCTGCTGTGTTCCCAGGAGACTTGCCTTCTCTTCCTGCCTCTATCCCTGGGAAAACGACTTTGACTTTCTGTTTTCTTTCCCATTCTTTACCTGTCTTTTGTGACTAGACGATGAATTTTTACCTCGGATTTATAATTTGGTTTGGAAAGAAAAAATATCTTAAATAGGGTAGGAGCATTTTGAAGAGACGGGGAAGGAAAAGATGAGGGGTTGAAAGAGAAAGTACTCTACTCTCAGTAACAAAGTTTGTTGGGAAAGTGAAGCAGTACAGATAAATTAACACTCCCTGGGGCAGAGGTGGGTGAGATATCTAGGGCAGTATGAAGAAGTAAAGGTGGAAAAAACTGTGTTAGTGGCTGGTGAGATTATGAAGTTGTGGTGATTATGGGTGCTTTGATGGGAGCCATTTGCATTTGGGGATTAGTGTACAAACCATGGCACTCCTCACTGTGTCAGATATCACTGGGGTCCCGGTTANCCCTGGGGCAGAGGTGGGTGAGATATCTAGGGCAGTATGAAGAAGTAAAGGTGGAAAAAACTGTGTTAGTGGCTGGTGAGATTATGAAGTTGTGGTGATTATGGGTGCTTTGATGGGAGCCATTTGCATTTGGGGATTAGTGTACAAACCATGGCACTCCTCACTGTGTCAGATATCACTGGGGTCCCGGTTGAAAAGTATCTCCCGCTAAACCCTTTGCAAGCTGCAGGAGTGGAGCAGATGCTGAACAGGGTGACAGCTCCCCGGCTGTGTGGGCTTTAGTATCTCAGAGTTCAGTGGCTTGGCAGTAACATGTGGCGACTGGGAAACTGCAGCCAAGAAAATACCCTGATAACTGGTTAGGAGCTGCTGCAGCTTCTCCTACCAACCAGTTCCTGCTTCGCTGCAGGCGCTGGATCCTGAGGCTCCCAGCCGACCCCTGGCCCCAGAGGCTGCCAGCCAGGCCCTGGAGGGATTGCAGTGTGGCTGCCTGGCACAGGGAAACAGCCTCAGCCCTGGAACTGCAGCCGAGCCCTCCCATTTACACAGCTGACCTCTTCACACAGGCAACACTGGAACACACCAAAACCCGGTTTGGGATTNAGCAACAGCTCAGCCGATACAATCATACACACAGAGGGGAGAGCAGCTCTTCAGGTGAAGGAAGAGCAGAAGGAGTCAGAGGAATACAGAAGCACCACGGGGCACAGAGCAGCTGTAACAAAGGCTGTCCCCCAGCCCCTGTACCCCAAGAGCCTGCTCTGTGCCTGTGCCAGCGAGGGCACAGTCCCACCACAAGGGCCATGTGCTCTCTTGGCCTCTCTCCTCTCTCCTTGCCTGACAGCCAAAAGAGCCAAGTTGCTTTTTAAATGCTGGTGAGCTCAAGGAAGGGCTTGGTGGACTCTGACCTTTTTGGGCTCATGGTAGACACAGGACTGGCGATTGAACAAAGCAGAGATCTAAGCGTTGATCATAAACCAGGTGTTAATACACCGGGTTTATTGCGCCTAAGTGCCGAACATTGCTCCCGTGAACAGCAGGCAGACAATCTTGCAGAGCAAACCTTTGCCCGCAGGATACAATCTGCCACAATCTCCCAGCTGAACATTTGTGACTCACTTCACTCCTTGTGTGGAGCAGCAGAACTTGGCTCCAGTGTAAACACAGCACCCCATATCATGGGCACACTGTACATGGCTGACAAGCTGCTGGACTTGCTCCCTGCCTTGCTCATTGCTCACGAAGAGACAAATAGAGGCTGTTATCAAAAGCAATTACCACAACCATTTAGCACCATCACTTCCGGTACTAAGAGACCTTCTAATAATACTTTCTGTAAGAATCTTGTGTCCAAGCCTAACATTTCCTTCACCCTCCACACTGGAAGCAGAGCCCAGTGCTGACCAGCTGCCAGCGAGGCCTCAGAGCTCACTGTGCCCCTCGGTGACTGCACAGCTGCAGCTGGAATAAAACAGCGGCTGCAGCTGCTGCTGCTCTGCTCCAAGGTCAGGCCAGGAAAACTGGGTGCTCCCACAGCCGGCTCAACCCAGGTGGCTGCTGTGTTCCCAGGAGACTTGCCTTCTCTTCCTGCCTCTATCCCTGGGAAAACGACTTTGACTTTCTGTTTTCTTTCCCATTCTTTACCTGTCTTTTGTGACTAGACGATGAATTTTTACCTCGGATTTATAATTTGGTTTGGAAAGAAAAAATATCTTAAATAGGGTAGGAGCATTTTGAAGAGACGGGGAAGGAAAAGATGAGGGGTTGAAAGAGAAAGTACTCTACTCTCAGTAACAAAGTTTGTTGGGAAAGTGAAGCAGTACAGATAAATTAACACTCCCTAGGGCAGAGGTGGGTGAGCTATATAGGGCAGTATGAAGAAGTAAAGGTGGAAAAAACTGTGTTAGTGGCT
>VZRZ01001142.1:775041-816816 GCA_013398175.1 Climacteris rufus
TGTGGGCGGGAAGGTGTCGGGCCCAGCCTGCGGCTTCCTGTGGCGGCGGGACGGCGGCCTCGGGCCTCCCGTGCCGCCGGGGCGGCCGGGCCTTTGTCCGCTGGGGGCCGGCCTTGCCCGGGCAGCGCCCCGACCCCTCCTCTCCGAGAGGGACGGAGCCCGTGCCGGTGCCCTGCCCTTGCCTGCCGCCGCCTCCCGCCGGCCGTGCCCGGGGAAGGGGCAGGCTCGGCTTGGGAAGTTTGGGGCGGCTTCCCGGCAGTGCGGGGGAGGGCGGGCGTCCGGAGAGGGAAGGTGCCTTCCGCGGGAAGCGGGCGCTGGAGTTGCGGAATGGGAGCGAAAGGAGTGAGGCAGTGCAGGAACTTGAATGCCCGGGGTTTTGACCTGTACATGTGTGCAGAAAGTGAGCCCTGAGAGCGGGGTATGTGCAGTTTGAATGACCGCAGCGCAGCGTTTGGCTGCTCCATCCGTCCAAACTGGCTCTGAGCCTCCATAGCTTGCTATAAGCTTGTGTCGGGATGGAAGTGGGAATGTGAGGCCTCTATGCCATGTCCCACATGGGTGGGGATTTCTGAAAAGTCTTACAGAATAGTGCAGTGTCCTGTCTCATTACTGCTTTCATATACCCGTGATTGGAAGGAAACATGAAGTGATGGGAAATTCATTCTGACTCACTGTTTAGCCCGTGTCAGATGTCCATAACTTATGGAATAAGTATCTGACTGCCTGTTAGACTCATCAGGTAGTCTTTGTGACTGTTTATGAAAAAAGTTGAACAGTGTTCATGTTTCCTTCTTCATTTGTCCTTGATGGAACACAACAGTCCATTCATGCCAACACATGTGCACATACCTGTTGGTTGAAAATGCTGATTTTTCTGGTAGATTTGCTGTTGCTGCTACAGTCCTGTTCATGCCAAGACACACAAACCTTTAGGAGTAAGGATTGTCTCCCTTTGGATTAGTGGAACCCCTCATGGCTAATGCTACCTACCTGTGTACTAAGGTGTTGAAATTAAACAGGACTTTATGTATCTGAAAACAGGTTTAAATAACTTGTACTCCTGGCACATTGATCGTTCAGTAGGTGACGGTGACAGCGTGAGAAAAAGTAGTTTTATGAAGTGAGACAACTTGGTAGCAGTGAGGGGGTTTTGTTGTTCTATATTGGTGGGATTTTTTAAAGAAATATTATACTACTATAAAAATGTAAATTAGACTAAATTAAACAAGACTAAGAGTAGCAAAGACATTCATTGTTCACATCCATCCCGGTGATGAAACTGATGATTCATTCTTCTGTCACAAAAAATATTACTTGCCTCTGGCAAATGATTAAGTAGCATTTTGCAAGCGTGCCTAAGGCTATATTTATAAGGATTGCAAAAACAGTGAGCCATTGGCAATAGACTGGCAAGACGAGACAAGTTTAAGATGTGAACACCTTCAACTTTTGTCCTTTTCAGAGACATTTCAGCTGAAAGGTGAAAAGCTGACAGGCATGCATAATTAAATCTTACCTTAATCAAAGTTGTAGCTGGTAGGCTCTGTATCTGCCAGCCCCATGATAAATGAACCGTATTTATTGCAAATTGAAATGACAGCATTTAAAACTCTGGTGTTCTTTGTGGGTGCGGCCAGGGAGCTCACTCTGCTTTCTGTGTTCAGTCATCTGATCTGCACTGTGTTCCCAGTAATGCCCACCCTTGCTGAGGACTGGTTTGGAGGGATGCTTGTTTCTCTAAGAATATGCATGGATTTCTGATGTGAGTGCAGAATTTTAGTGTTTTGTCTTGAGTGTTTTAAATGACTCAAGTGGTTAGTCTTCTACCACTTCCTTTGGGAAAGTGATTCCCAAAGCTGAAAAAAAACTGTCTGGAAACTTTTCCTGCTGTTCTTTCTCCCAGATTCATGATTTCATTCCTCTCTCTGTACCTCTTGTTGAGTAGCTCTGCTCTAGTACAGATTGGAAAAAAGCTTATTTGCTGTAGCAGCAGCTCAGGAAGTAGATAACTTGGGTAGCAGAAAGGCAAACTTGGGGAGAGCTGTGCACACATGGGGTGGACACGTGCTGCGGTCTCCCTTGCCCTGAATATAATTCCCTCGCTGCTGCTGGTATGAGGGCCTGTCAGTTGTTTGTCAATAGTTGTCATGCCTACCTTTCCACCCAGTCTTGATTTAGTTGAGTGATGTGATGCACACTTAGCTTGTGGTTCTCCCAGCCTCTCTGCTGCAGACTTCATAGTTGGCTGTGGCTCTTGGTGCTGCGGCCTTCAGAAACGAGGTACTGCAGTTGTGACTGCAGCAGGACTGCTGCTCTGAGTGCCCTAAAGTACCTTCCCCTCCTGGGATCCTTTCTGTCAGCCATCAGCAAAGCCTGTAGTTCTGCCATGGCTCCCCTTCCTTCTAGTGGACAGACATGCAGAGTCCCTGTTGTCCCTCCCCTGCCAGTGGTCCAGGGACCTGGGCTGCTTCAGTGTGGACCTGCTCGTGATGCCTGGTGCAGCCTCTGCTTGTGTCACCTGTCACCACTGCACGGGAGGTGGATGTGTGAGCTGTGCTACCTTCTGTTCTCTGGGAGTTGCACCCATGACATGGTGTGGGGGTGGGTTTTGTGGAGGGAGGCCGGATGGAGCTTTACTGGCCATTGGTATACCTGACCTTCCTCTTCCTTCTCATTCCTTTCCAAATGTGTTTTGTACCCTTTCCGTGTACAAGAGACTGTTGTCATCAGTGAGACATTGCAAAAATGGAGTTAAATCAGTATTAATCACTAGCTTTAAGATTGCTCATGCCACCTTATGTGGCACTTGGAAAAGATATTGATTAGATAGATCCAGAAAAGACAGAGTCCAGACTTTATAGTAGCAGAGCCTATTCCTCCTCATTTGCTTTTCTAGAACATCAAGTAATTTCTTTTTTCCTACTTTTTTTTAGGATGGCAAATCCTCTTGGCATCCTTTTAATTCTTAGGAGATGCAGTCCCTCTGAGAGGGAATCTTTGTTGGGGGTGCATTTTTTCCTTTTGTTTTTTCTTTGCCTTTTAAGCTTCTTGCAATCTATTGGTGGAGCTCATAAAGCAATTACATAAATTAAATCAATCTTTAAAAATGTAATTAAGGCAATATGTAGTTAGATTTGTTTTGGAAGTGTCATTAAAAAGTACTTGCCAGTATGTGTGCTATTCCCCTGTGACAAGGTTTTGAAGTCAGCTGCTATATTCTGTACCAGGAAGAAAATTTCCTGTCTCCCAGCAGCAGAAAACTGAGTTCAGTCTGTGTTTTCCTACCCCTCATCTCCCATCTGTCTTTATATTGCTGATTCTACAAATTGTGTCACTCGCCTCACTCGCCTTGCTGTGAAGTCCCGTTCTAATAGCAGCGTTCTCACGGGCAGTTCTGACACTGCTGCTTGGAGGATGCAACACTTTCCAGGCTTCTGCTCTGCTTGTAGGTGTGCAGGGATGTTTTTTGCACAAACACATCCCGAAGCTGTACACCACAATGAGTTTTTGGTGTAGGGGAGAGCTAGCTGTTTTTTGTGAAGAGGATGTTTGTTTGCTTTACAAGAGGGAGTGTCACAGATTCGTGAACAAATGAATAGATGAAAAAGTTCTGCGGCTCTGTCTCCTGGACAGATACTGACAATATCTGGGTCTGATTTAAAGCTCCTTTTGTGTCAGGAAATTGAAATTTGTTGCATAGTTCTAATGCTGATGAATATTGTCATTTACGGTGGCAGATACGTTCTCCTTTTTCCTGTGTAGTTCCTCCTTGCTCTGTGCTGCTCTGCTTTGTGGTGTTTTGTGTTGCCAACTTTCTAAAAACGATGATGTTTCTTGTCATGCAGTAACCACAGGGGACCACAAAATTGACCAGTATCTCTCAGTTGTTGTGGTTATGGAGTTTCTGGGGTAGCCTACAAAGCCATTTTTGTGTTTACCCACAAATGGGAAGACAAATTCTATTTCTTTTTTTTTTTTTTCTTTTCTAATCTGTTCTGCAGAGGTGTGGTCCAGTAACCTAAACTTCTAAAACTGTAAGTCAGAATAAATTTATGAGAATATTTTTTCTAAACTTTTTTCTCTCACCATGTGCATTATAAGTGTAAGTACCAGTAAAAAGTATACACGGCTGCATTGTACAAATTTGATGTGTGCTTTTGCTGTGTGAGTTTCTAGCCCAATTTAAGGCATATGTAGGCTTGCTGAATAGCTTCTATTGGGAATGCCACACAGAAAATGAAATTTCCAACTTCTGTGAATGAAAAATGAGACAGTAGGCACCTCATTATGCAACGCTAAATAGTATGATTGCCTTTTTTCAGTACTAAGGGTGCTCTCTTTAGCAGAAAGTTGTTATTAAACATCCTGTATTTTTGTAATAACCACCTTCTCTTACTTTTCTACTCTTGGACTTATCAGAGTGGTTAGTGGGCTTCCTAGGCTGTCATATTCTGCCATTAATGGGTTGAAGATATTCAGAGAGATGGTAAAGTCTCTAATCTAGTACAAAATTTGCACATAACCAAACATGTGGTAGGGGGATTAGCCTGAGGAGACTGTAGTTTCAATGTTTACTTTTGTGAAAGGTGATAGAATTTCTACCTGACATGGAATCTTCTTGGGGTGTCACTGAGCAGAGGGTCTTTGACATGTTAGTGGGGTTTTTTGGCTATATCTTTCTCATTTCTCTTTACAGTCAGCTGCAGAATGGGTTATGAAACGTTTCTGTCTTAAAAGCAGTTTCATGTTGCTTTTTTTCTTTTCCAACAGCAGCAGCAAAATACCATTAGTATTCTTGTGGTTTTATTAGAGGGGAAAGTTTTGAGTAACAAAGCTGAGGCTGGAATCTTAACTTTGTTATTGCTAGTAAGAGGTAAGAAGATACTCATCTTTTCTCACCATCCTTTTCATTCCTTTCTGCTGCAGAAAGACATTTTGCCAATCTTTGATAAATTAATGCCATTCACACATTCTGTCAGCAAATCTCTAGACTATAAAAGTTTCTTTCTCTAAATTTCAAATCTGTAAGACCATGTTTAAGTGCAGATTATTCTGAAAATGCTGATAAACTGTAACATATAAAATATCCAGTGTTTTCTCCCCCAAATCATTGGCATTGTGTACACTTATTTCTGCTTTGTATTTTCTAGGAGATCACTTAAGCTTAGTCCTGGTTTTGACTCAGCTTAGTTTTAACTTCTGCTCTTGGTACATTCTAGTGCATAAGCAGGAAGGAGGGATGTTGTCTGTAGGAATTGTTGTTTTAAACAATACATTTCTCTGTAGTATTTGTACTACATAGAAGTACTTGCATGTAGTTAATTTTCTGTTATAGCTATTAACAAATACTTTTTTAAACTTTATAGATGTGCAAGTAAAAGCACTTTTGATGTGGAAGCAGAACGGAAAAAGAGAAGTCTTTTCTCACCCTTTGTGGTAGAATGAAAAACAGTAATTGTGTATTGGGCTGAACTGAAACACTGAACTCATCCTCACTGAAAGATAACTGATTTGTTGTTACTTAAAAGAGAAGAAAAATAATTGTATTAGATTAATTTAGAAGGAGTCAGTACTTCACTTAGGAAATGGTGATGAGTCAAAAGTACTATCTTGGATATTAATGCATACATGGTCTCTGAAAAACAAACCTGGGACGTGTAGTTTGGCATAATCTTGCTCTTGAAGTAAATATTGAGTTAAGGATGTGGGGGCCATCCTGCAAAGGAAAAAGAGGATAAGCTGGTGTTCTGCCATTTCTTAACTTTCTTTGGTGGAATTGTAGTTTAATGTGTCTTAACATGGTGCTAATGTTGGGCACTGGCAGCAAGAGTCATGTCTGCCCCTTGTCTGCAGGAAGCTGCTCTACAAAGCCCTGTGATCTGTCCTCATCTGCTCTGGGTCTTTGTAGGCTGGCAAGACTTGCTGGGAATGCTCTTCCATAGAGGAGAAGATCACAGGATGCTCTCCCAGTGAGCACGGGGGTAACCAGAGTGTCAGGAGAATGCTGGGGACTGTAGGATGTCATTTGAAGGACCTGAAGTTCCGTGGCTTGGCCAGCATCCTCTGCAAATTCAGCTGCTTAAGTATTAAACTGGGCAACATCCAGGCTCTACCTAGACCCTCAGCTGTCTGATTTTTCAGATCTTTGGTAAAGAGGTTTTGTGTAAAGATGAGTACAGTAAAAAGGAGGTTTATTTCTGAAGTGGAGAAGAATACTAAAGAGTGTAATCTTCTTGATATTAAATAAAAGCATTCTCCCAGGTGTCAAGAGATGACACATTTTAGTAGTTGGTTATTGTTAAATTTGGATTCAGTTTTGCATCCAGGATGACTTCTCATATTGCTACCCCATCTCTGACAGTGGAGTGGTTGAAGACTTTGTCCTTGTCCAGTCAGCAAGTGAAATGCTCCCTCTTCTGATAATGGAAAGGAGAAATGAGGAAATCTTTGCTAGCATCATCCACAAGGTTGCCTAGGGTGAGCAAGGTTGATGTGCTGCCAGTGTGTTCTGGCTGGGCTTTTTTCTGATTACACTGATGTTTTATTTTCTTGTATATTAGGAAATTAGTTTTAGTGGGCATAGGATAAAGTCAGGAATTGCCTTCTCAGAGGCTCCTTTTCTGCTTTTGCAAGGTTGTATTCAGTGTATGTTATTTTGCTTACTTTCTGATGCCACCTAGAGATTGTCCCATGCTGAAAGGCATGCTAGAGCCTATGCATAAAATACAAGGCTTAACAATTTTTGAATTGTCAATTTTTTGGTTTTGTGTCAGAATAGATTAAAGATCTGTCTTTCAGTTAGGTATTAATATAACTTATGTGCATTTCCTAAACATGTGAAAGTGTAACATTTTAGAAGATAACACTTGTTCTTTGCTTTTACTGTGCAGTTCAAAAACGGGGAGTGATTTTTCCTGTTATTTTTGTCACTTTTGTGCAAATACGAATCAGTGTGAGAAATTAATGTTCAAGAACTTTAGTGTAATTTTTCCTGGGTGTGGACTTCAGCATAAAAAAGGAAACAGCAAATTTCCTTTTTGGGAAGAACATGCTGTACATACCAGCTATAGGTTGTTAAAAATGCATAATAAAATGAATAAACAGCAATAAACATTTTTTTCTATGTATGGTTTGTCTCCATCCACTACAGATGATGTTTACATAACTTTTCAAAGGCTGGACTAAAATGTTACACAGCCATGTTAGAGATACCTCGTTTCAGTAAAAAACTCAGATCCAGCTTTAAGGAGTAACTAACTATACTGTGTAAGTTTGCTGCCAGCATTTTTACCACTGCCGGCTGACCAGTTTGGATAGTAATAAAAGAGTTTGCACAGATACTGCCTCTTTTTGGTGCATAATTCACAATGCAATTTCACTTCTAAATAGTATCTGTACTTAATACAATTAACATTTTGTGTAGCTGGAAGCAATTCTAATGCTATGGCTCTGCAGAGTTAAGAAAGAGTTCACTCATTATTGATAACTCAAAATTCTGCAGCAGACAGATGATTTTCAAATCTACCTGAATTTCATATTTTGTAAAATGTTCCAGTGACCTTTGAACCATGAATTCAACTAAAAATGTGTTTTATTTTCATGGGAACATGGTTCTGCAGCAATTTATGCCAATTGTAGGTGTTAACTGTCACTCCTGCCTGTAGCTGTGCACTTTTGCCATTCTCCCTTGCATCAACAGTGGAAGTTATAAGGCTGTACATTAACTAATTGAAATAGCTTGGCAAGAAATTAATTTTCAGCTAGATCAGCTGTTTCAGCTGGGTGAGCACATGCATTGCAAGGGACAGGCTTCAAAGCCAGGGGCAGAACGGGAAAATGTGCAACTCATAGCGAGAGCGTGTGGCACCGTGCTCGTCCAGAGATAACTTGGCATAAACTGCTGTGGTACCTCACAGCATCTGCTCCTGCATGCTTCAGTGCTCTCCTGACTTGAGTAATCCATCTTAGCTTGCTAGATCAGGTGAGAAATAACTCAGCAAGGTGTTATTGCTCAGCTTGTTCCACTGTCTCAGCTAAGAGGTGAAAGTATTGTCCCCAGCTGGCACCAGAGAGATGAAGGGTGCACAGTGGGGAATTTCAGGGTCTGGAGAAGTTGAACCATCTCCTCAGTTCACCAGTAGCAACCTGGTAGATGTACTTGGCTATTTTGAGAGACCTCATCTTTTATTATCTTTTGCAGTGCTCTTAGAAGCAGCCTGTGAACTCCAGCCTTAAAATCCTGCTCTGCAAAGCAGCAGAAATGCATGAATAGGCAGATTGTTCAGGCCAGGACTGCTTTTTATATAGTACTTTGTGATGAGTCTGGGGTGGAGTGTTCGGTTTTGTTGGTTTGTTTGTTGTTTTTGGGGAGGGGTTTTTGTGTTTTGGTGGTGGGTTTTGGTTTTTTTTTTTTGTTTTTTTTTGAAGTCTTTTAAGGTTGAAGTTATTTTTTTCCTGAGATTGATGAGCTTTTTGCAAATGCTCAACCTTGCATCAAAATCTGGATGAAGTCCACAGTTTGTTTCAGTTTGTGCTTCTGCCTAGCCAGTTATTACTGCTATTCAGTTAATAATCATCGTTAGTTGTATATACAAAAATATATAAAATACATATGAAAAATGAGGTTTATATAGAATTAAATATATATGAAAAATCTCATAGATACAGATTTATAAGGCTGTATGTAGTTCTGTGGGACGACCAAGTTTTTATTATTTCTGTATGATCGTTTTTCTGGACACTTAGCTGGCATTAAAAGAATGTTGAAGATGAGAGTTGCTTCAGTACAAGTCTCATTCTAAATTGTGTTTGAATAGTGAATATATAGTGAATAATTTTTAAAACTTGCTGTTAAATATTTGAATACTACCTGTTAACATTATTCTATGTGCTTGCCATTCAAATTCTGAATTAAAATATGAACAAACAACAACATACCTAAAACCCTTCAGTATTTTGTTTTTTCCTTGTGTTAATTTTTTTGGCCAACTAATTTATTCTGATAACCCGTAAAATTAAAATCAGAATAGTTCCCCAGACTGGCTGGCTGTGCTGCAGAGCATTCATAAGCAATTGATTCGAGATCAGCTTAGGATGGTTGGCCCGTGACAGCCTGACCTGAGGCTGGTTTGGCAGCACAGAGCCCAGTGTAATTTTGAAGGGCAGTCAGTCCTACAGCCACGTGCCCCCTCGTAGAAGCTGTTTCCTCAGCACTCCTCCATCCATGGGGAGCTCTGGTTTTCACTGAGGATTATGGAAAGTGGCTTTTGACATGGAGGGGAAAGGGATGTCTCAAGGTCCAAGTGGAGCTGCCTTGGGTTAGCGGTGAGGGAGGTCCATGAGTGGTAGTGCAGGGTCAGAGGTGGCATTTTTGGAGACGCTGCAGCACTGCTGCTCCTTTCAGCAGCAGTTCGCTTTCATCTGGGTTTTGGTTGCTGAAACTGTACCCTGAGTGTTAATGATGGCTCCTGGTGGGTGAACTCTGCCATGTAACGACAGACGAGTTTCCGCTGAGTTTGCTCTTTGCGGTGTGCCAGCTTCTGGCTTCCTGCAGTACCTGCACAACAGCCAGCAACACATTTGCAATTGTTTTTTCTTAAAGAAATAGATGAGCAAGGCCACTGTAGTAATTGAAATTCTCTAGCTTTTTACTTAAGAACATACATGCCTCTGTTCTGCTTTTGCTTTAAAAGAAAATGTTGGGTTAAAGTAAGTTTAGGCAGATGTGACAGTCATGGAGGCAGTACAGCCTGGGAAGCATCAGTTACAGTCAGCTGTGTAAGAGCTATATTTATATGCTTAACTAAACTTTTCGTTTCCCCCTGTGTGGATTAACGTGAGGTTTAAGTTGCACAGAATTAAATACTCTCTTTATGGGAGTAGTAAGTGATGCAGAGTGTGTGGGAATTTAATACTACCACAAGGAACAGACCCCCGTGTTTTCTACTAGAACGGCTTAAATCATTATGTGGCATTCCTAATTGTAATCTGTCTGTGATGGAAATGCTAAACTTAGCAAAGAAGTCTTGCAGACTGGAAAGACCTATGTAAACAAGTGAAATATTCAATTCACGCTTTTTCTCATCAAAAAAAAGGTGTCACGTTTAGACTAGAGAAGAAGTTATTACAGCAAAAACAACTTATGGTTCTAAAAGCACTTGAAAAGTGCTGAAACAACAAATTTTTTTAAATTCTGTTTTAATCACAGTTTTGTAAAGAGGTGCTTGTAATAATGAAAATCCTGAAATACTTGTTACAGAAAAATGCCTACTGATAACAGTGAGACTGGGTACAGTGATAATTCCTACAGATTTGTGGAGACAACATGCTTTGAGTCAGTAAGGCCGTGATGAACTATTGGACACTTATGTTGGAAAGAGTACAGAAAGGGGATATTTTTGACAGTGATGATTTTAAGGGGGGGAATTACATGTTTTTGTTACTGGCACATGTCCACATTGTATATTTATCCTTAAAGAGGAAGCTTACTAGGTGTCCATATATGGAGGTGCTGTAGATGCAGAAAACACTTTCAACCACAGCATCGGTACCCATGGGCTTGGTGTGTTGGTGGTTTAGGCTTGGCGAGGTGCTGCCTTTGCAGGGTGCTTGCACACCAGCATAAGCACCATGTGGATAGGCTTTATTATTTAGTCCTTGCTTAAAACTCAGGGAGTTTCATAATGTACTTGTAGGAATCCCAGCTTTCTGTGGGCAGGATGCACCAACCTGGGATTTCATAAGCACAACAGTTTGAGAAGTGTAGGGCAGCAAGAAGTAGTTAGAAACTGGATTGTCACAGAAAGATGTAAATGTTTTAGTTTAATTAGGTATGAACTATAGGTAATCAACAGTTAAAGCACATTGCTGATATTTAACTAGATGTAGCTGCAGTCCTCTTAAGTGCTCTCCTGGAGAATATGCAGAGTTGTATTTCTCTCCTAATTTAGTGTTGAACATTAAGCACAATATACTTGTTTCTTAGTCTGGTTTTCCAAAATACAGTTGTCAGAGTTTACACTATCAATTGCAGATTGTGGATAACTGCCCGGTAAAAAATATTTGAATAAATATATATATATATATATATATATTTAAATAAAGAACATTTTCATTAGAAAGGGCACCTCACTTGGCTCTTAAACAGTTTTACGTGTGGTCGTCATACACAGGTTGCTTGTTCACATGAGCTGTGTATAAGTACTACCTGACTTTCAAGCACTGAGATGCTTTCCAAAGCACCGCTTAAACTGTGGAATCTTGGCTTCAAATTACAATTTGAAGGTCAAGGAACAGGTCAAGAAAATGTTATACAAATAGTGTCTTTGTCTGTGTTTAGAACTGAGCCAGAAACAAGGATGGTTAATACAGCAAAGTGGTGTTCTTAAATGAATAATGATTTGTGGCATGGCAGTGCTAAGGAGATCTAGTCATGAATTACAAGCTGTCTGCATGGCAGTGTGTACACACACTACTTGAAACAAGGTCCTTCCTTCAAAAATAGTGCTGACTAACCAACATTAGTCCTGCTTGCACCACAGCACTCTCCAAAAAGCATGAGAACCAAGGGAAGACATCAAGGTTGCACTTGGGGTTTGCTGACTAGACAGATGAAGGCTCTTTGTCGATACCTGTATCTTCAAGTTGTCCCTGTTCATCTTTTTTCCGTTCTTTTACCATCATCAGCATGAAATATGCAGATGTGTGGCTTCTGAAATAGAAGTATTTTATGAAAAGACAAATCATGGTGTGATTCTTGGGGCTGTCCTGTGCAGGGCCAGGAGTTGGACTTCAGTGATGTTTATGGGTCCCTTCCAATTCAGAATATTCTGTGAATAAACTGAGTGGGCTTTAGCAGCACTAGTCTTCTTTACATTTTGCTGTGGCACTTGTTTTTCTTGTGATGAGTATTATTTAAGTTTGCAGCCAGTTGCAGGAGTTTGTCATTAAGAGACATTATTCAATAGATTTTGCTAGTGAAAACACTTACAGAAATACAGTGAAACACATATAGAAATACAATTAAATAAGGCACAGTATGTAACCTACCCTGCCTGAATAGGTTTCCTATGTTCCATAAAAGTCTACATTCCATGGGTTTTCCTGGCTTTCCAGAAGTTCCCTGACTGCCTTTGGTTGCTTGTATTTAGCTCCTTGTATTCAGTTAAACTTCTTTAGGTCCCTACAGAAGTCCATATAGTTCAGACTGGTCAGGTCTGCAAGTAGAATGGGATTTCAGCTCCATGTGCACAGGTCAGAGCAGACATCAGCAACACAGGAGGTTTGCAGTGGAGGCTCTCTTATGTGTCTGAGTGTGAATATACATCTGTTTCCCTCCAGTTCCCTACAGGTTAGAGCATTTGGTGAGAAAGAAATAAAGTTCATACTCCGAATCATGATCCCAAGACTATTTTATCTCATGGACAATATCCTGTAAATCTGTATATATCACAGGGAACGCAATCTGGAACCCCACTTAAATCTTCACCTCCCACCACGAGTCCTTCAGTAGATAAACAAGAGACAAAACTATCAGCTCGTTTTCTGTCTCTCTGCCTTTTGTTCTGTGTAGCATCTTTGGTTTAATTAAAGCTCTTATTAGTATATCATGTAGGATGATAGAGCATTCCCAGGAAACGGGAATGCAAACACTTTGGGGCTGAGGAGGGACTGGAGCCCAGTTATCTTACTTCCTGTGTATGCCACAGTACTGTAAACTATCTGGGATCCATTACCACCTTCTGTCACTTCCCAGCTGGATCTACTGCATTTTATATTTCCCAGTGTGAAGAGTTGTCAGATATTAGAAAACCTTATCATCTGCAGTTGTTCTGAAATCGGTACCTCCATTTTTTCTGATTATAGGGGAAATTTATATCTTCCATCAAGAAAAATTTTCCCCACCGCAGTTCCCTGCAGCCAGGCACCTAACTTGGGCAGATTTGTTTCCATACCGTAATTCAAATCAAGACCAAAAAACACTTTTCATAAAAATACCCAGTTGCTTTTCATTCCATTATTTAGAACTGTCAGTAAGTTGAGGGCTCCTGTGAAATCCAGGAACAAGTATCAGTAAATTCTATATAAAAGCAATAATGTGGCCAAACTGTGTGAGTGCTTGTGAAGTTAGTGGTTCTGTCTTGAAGCATCTGTGTCCTGTATAAACTAACAAACACCCCATACTCTGGGGACACAAGCTGATACCATGAACAAGCTTCAGCTCTGTTCTCATGAGCTGTGGCCTCAGCCTGCTCGTCCTTGTACGTGAGCATTTTCTTGTACTCAGCTGAAGAGGCTGTCTGATGCAGGTGCCCGTGCTGGGATTTCAGCAAAAGACACAAGTTTATTTTAAAACCTAACATCTACTGATTTTTCCACTGCATCCAGTCCTTTTTGGTGAATTTTAAGCTACTTGAGTTCTTGAGAAATTTTTTAGAGCTGTATGAGTAAACTGGGGGTAGTACTGTAGTATAACTCAGAGTCTTAGCAATTGTGTCTACCTTGCTGGGCATGGGATCAGGACACAGTCATTTCCATGCCAAACTTGAAGAATTGTGGCATGTTTTCTCGTGGTTTGGGCATGCAGGATGTTCTCACCTCTTTTTGGTCTCCCAACCCTGCAGAGGAATCTTCTGACCTAACCAGTGGCACACACTAATTGTGGCAGGTAACCTTACAGAAACATACTGGAATGGAGAAGCTGGTCTCCCTCACCTAAGCAGGAAATCAGTGTCCTATAGATTTTAACTCCCTTGTAATTAAAACTTAAGTCCTAACTGGTTTATTACATATTATTTTTATATATGATGCCTTGCTAAAACAGAGGTGGAGGTACTTCTCACGAGTATTTGGAGACTGCTTGTTTTACTCCATTAATTTAACTTCTCCCTGTTAGTTATCTCTAAGTCCAGTGTGAAACACTGTTGATTCTTTTAGGCTGTAGCATCACTGTAGATGAAGTGGTTATGCCTTAAAGTTTTCTCAGGAACCATTTTGAGTAAGCAAACTTGATATGCTAAACTTTTTCTACAAAAGCTATTTCAGTGCTAAAGAATTTTTTACTTTGCACTTTAATCTGGGCTAACACCCCATTCTTTCCATATTACTGCAAGCAGTTCAAAACCTCATGCTGTAACATCTATGGAGCTGCCAGGGGCAGAAGGAACATCGTGGTCTTGAGCCATACTGTTGGCAGGCTGGTAGATAGACAGGCTGTTGAAGGAAGGCTTGCTTCTAGCATTCCCATTTGGACTGGGGTGCTGCAAAGTCCTGCTCTTGGGACTGCACTTCTGTTGTCCATCTTGACTATTCAATCAAACTCACTTTCCCTACATGGGGATGCTCTGCTATGTCATCCCTGATGATGCAAGGTCAGACCATGAAAGGGCTGGTCTGCATCCAGGGAATGAATAGTTTTGCAGCTGAGTTATGGATTTGGTTCTTTGATTAAAATTTCTGACAATTCAACCCACCAGTGTTTATCCCAAATCTCCACTTTTTTAATGAAGAATGCCTCACGTAGTTTCTTAATGGTGGAAAACAGTGTATTCCAACTATACTTCAATATCACAGTAACACTGATAGAGTAAATAAGATAGCTGTGAGGATCATAAATGAAGAATTACCAATTTAAGATTTGTTGGAAAATCTACACCACAAACTTGGAAGTTTTAATCAAAAGTAACTCCTTGGTGTAAAACACTTCAACTCTTTGTAGTGTTGCCTTACTGAGCAATATGCTTCTCTCAGAGCAGCGAGATAACCATTTTACCACTTTCTTTTCTAGTGAGTTGCTTCTTTGCAGTGAATAGTTAGTTGTACAGGCAGATATGTTTAGAGTTGTTGTATGTCCAGACAAATTTGGGATGGTAATTAATGATGTCTGTTGTGGGAGTTCTGCTGTCAAGAGTGCTTGCAGATGATTGCTAGAGGTTTGTAGTGTCTGCGTAATTGCTGTCCCATGTCAAAAGGGTTGTTTGCCTTCTTCAGTCTTTTCTCTCCCCCTGTTCTTTTTCTCAGAAATGTCAATAGGATTCATTTTCCCAGTCCATAAAATTCACCCTCAGCTAACGCCAGGAAACCTTCTGGAGGGAGGGAAGACGGAACTGTTTTAGGAGGGAAGCCATCGAGTCCTGAAACAGGCATCTCCAGAGACTATTTCATTCTGCTTATTTTAGAAACTTGTCTCTTCCTGCTCCTTTTTTAACCAGAGCCTTCATGCCTGGGGGTGGGGGCTTGGCTGTGTGACCAGCGTAGTCCAGCACACAACCACAGGCTGTGGCTGAGCAGCAGGATCTTTTGCTTCCCCGCCCCCTCCAAGTTCTCTTTTTCTCCATCCTCATCTCACCACTTCTGCTATGCCAGGATAGGTGTTTTTTTACCCAGGTGGAAGAAACAAGACACTTCCTTTGTTGGATTAGTTTCAGCCGGATCTTTCCTCGCTCTAGCCCTCCTGGTGGCCACATTAATGCGGGCATTGGTCAAAAGGAAAGCAGTAAGAATAATCATCCAGGAGGTTGATTAACAAGGGTGAATAATCAACAAGGAGAATGGGGCAGCCCTCTTAAGTGACTTTCCATCCTTGCACTACATGGAAGTGGCTGCAGACGTAACATCAGCTCAAGGAGGAATCAGTTCCGTGCAGCATTTCTGAACCAAGATTTAAACCCCTGAAAACACAGCTCAGGCAAAGAGGTGTCAGTCTGCGGGAAGCACCAACGTGAGTTGTGTATTTGTTTCTAGGTGTCTAAGTGCAATGAGAGGGGATTTGAGTAAGTTGGCTGTCTGGTTTGTGCCTGGAAAAGGTGGCGTCTGCACAACAGCTCAGCCCTTACTGCACACTTAGATGGCTCCCCCGTGGTGTGGTTGTGTGTTTCAATGGAAAGCTTTGCAGTGAGGCACGTTTCAGAACGCAGTGGGGGCAGATGCCGTGTAGTGTTTTCCTTTGCTTGCCATCAGCTTGGTTTGGTGAGTTCTGGATTACTGGGTCACATTAGGAACAGCTTGGCTGAGAGGAATAATATTGCAGCAACCTAATGCATTGTTTTAAATTTTGCTCTAATATCACTATAAATTGTGGCCTGTGGCAGTACCGAGCTGGAGAGTGATGAGAGGAGAGCAGCACAGCCATTAATATTTAATTTCAAATTAATAAATGTGTGTATAACTCTTACTTTTTTCCTTGATCCCATTTGTCTGGTTAATTTTCTGCAGAGATGCTATTGCCATTTTAATAAATAAATTTTAAAAGCTACACAAAGTTTCAGTGCTGTGGAGTGGTAAACCTAATTGTTAAGTATCTTGACAATTAGGAGGATGTGAAGATTCTAAATAGTTGATTTGAAAATTCAAAATTCTATGGAGAAATAATCTTCCCTTTTTTCTGTTGTCACTTAATGAGCCTCTCATTTCAAATTAAAAGCTCCAGAGTGCTCCATCAAAGCTGATTTTATAAATAAAAAATTTTCTTTAAGCATTACTGTTTGTCAAGACAGTTAGGAAAAAAAGCTCAACTTGGAAAGCACTGAGTCCAAACATTGAAGGTTATGTCCATGTTTGTTTTCCTAAAATATTTAACAAAAATAGACTATGGTTCACAAATGTGCAGAAATAATTTTAAAATCAATTTTTTGACAGCACACCACTTGCAGCCTTTTAAAAAGGATCCAAGTGGTGATACAGTTATTAAAGAGATTTCAGTTTCTTGGCTTTGAGCTGTGTTTTTTCAGGGAGGAAAAAAAACCGACACACTTTTGCAATGATTCTGGAATATTTTTCAAGGATTTAGAAAGGGTCGAACAAGTACAAGAAAAAATCATTAAATGTTGCGTAAAAATATTCATTTATTTCTGGTAACAATGGGGTTTTTTCTGCCCCCATCATCTGTGGTTGAATACTGACACGACATTTAGTTGTAGCTCCACCAAGGGTTTCTGAAGGCTTCCTTTTGCCGTCTGGGGTAGTTGGGAGTTATTTGTTTGGGTTTATTCCCTTCATGGAAAAATCTGCGGAGGGCGGTCGGTGCCGCCTGGGCACCCGCAGGGACGGCGAGTGACGCCGGAGCGGGGCTGGGCCCTGCAGCCTCTGCTGGCGCCGGGGCCAAACCAGCGACTCCTCGCTCGTGTTTTTGCAGCGCTCGGCAGCTGGAAAAGCTGTCGGGCTGTGAGGGAAAGGAAGCGAGCCCGGTGCCTCGGAGGGCCGGCGCTCGCTGTGGGAGAGGCGCTGCCGTAGCCATATATGGACAAGGACATTTCCACGTTCACTTGCCGGGGAATCGCTGCCCGGGACTGCACTCGTCGTGCCGGCTGCATTTCCACTGGAACGTTTCCCTTCCAAGTGGTCTTAATCATAGTTTTAGCGCTGTGTCACATCTTTGCTGACTTATTTGTATAGTCTGTGTGGACTTGCCGTGCATCCACTCTTAGTCTGCCCTAAAAAGGTGAACTGTTTGTAGTTTTCTCGTTTAGGCTAACAGCAAAGATGGTACTAAACTGGTGCCAGCAGCTCAGCGTTTTGCTTACAGAAAAGCCCACCCCGTTCTGGGCTGCGCTTAAAGCAAAACTGCTCCTCAAGTAACAAAATACCCTTTCACTGGAGGGAAGCAAGGTTTGCTGAACACAACACACCTACCATAAAAGCAGGGAAGAAGGAACATAAAAGTTGAGCAACCTGGTAAGGTGTTACCAGACTCCTGCTCTGGTAGGTGAGCTCCTCACCATGAAACCAGTGTTTTTCCAAGCCTTGGTGCAGTCCCTTCACCTTTCTTCCACCTACTCGTGTTCCTTGGGTCATAGTTCCCATCTGATCAAGGTTCTTGGTTGTGCAGGTTGAACTGAGGCCCTCACTTGTAGAGGGAGCTTAACAAAACTCTCTCGGGAGGGAATTTCTGCAGGTGAAGGACTGGTCACCTCTGCAGCAAAGTGCAGAGGGAGAAATTGGAGTTACATGTGTGCAATAAGTAGCGTTCAGAAGTTATTTAAGATATAATTCACAGTTCAGTTTTTTCTTTTTTTTTTTTTTTTAAAGCAGTAAATTATTTTGTACTTATGCATAACATCTAGCAAAGTCATTCCACAGCATAGTCTCTTAGTTTTCCTGGGTCTAAACACCACTGCTTCCCCTCTCACTATAGCATCCACTGAAGAGTGAGCCAAAATGATTTATCAGAAAAATATGAACCATCTAATACTGTTTGTTGGATACAATTTGCTAGCAAAGGGTTGGCTTCTGTTTGAAACTTTCCCCATCAGATTTTAGAGCAGCCATCCCTTCTCTGTTAGGTCTAGCTGGATGTGCACAGTAACAACTGTGTTTCTACCCCAGATCAGTGTGCCCTCCACTGCTGTACTAATTTAAGCACTGCTTGCTTTGTTGCTAATTTATATGAAAAATAGTACATCTTCTAGAAAAATGGCATGTTAATTGTAGGAGATTCTGCCACTTTCCCTTGGTTATACTGCAAGATATTTTTTAGAACAAAAAGTTATTAAGAATATTTTTGTTTCCTGGATGACTGGAAAGGCTTTAATTAGCAATAACATTTTAAGATGACCACAGAAACTGGTGTTATTCTTATAATGACTAAAGGAGAAATAGAATTTAAAATAGCATCAAAATTTAAAAGATGTGACAACTGACCCTGGCTGGCTACCTGCTATTAAGGTGGAAAAAATTTAGAAAAAAATTTAAAACCTATTTTAGAACTTAAACCTCCGCAGTAGTAAGTGAAGTCTCTAGTTAGGGAAAATGACAAGTCAGTAAACTGTGTTTTGTAAGCATTGTCTCATAAAGTATGTAGATTATATACTTTGGATGTATGTATTTTTTCTGCCGGGCTTTCAATAATATTTATAACACTGAACAAAGTGGTTTTTCTTTGATATGGATGGCATCTGTTGTTATCTAAAGAAGAAATACGAGTAGAGTTTATATCAAAGATGCTTTCTGGTACATGTTTTGAGTGGAAATTTCTAGTTTGGTGTATAAAGTGCAAATTTACTTTGTAAAATGCCTTCTGAAGGTTCTGAATAAAGTATTTTGTGAAGGGCCTTGGTGTTTATCTTGAAACAGAGATATGAATATAGAAGCTCTGTTTCCGTCTTGTATTTCTGTGGTATCTTTATTTAGAAGTCTCTCTCTGATAATATTCAGAGCATAAATATTTTTTTGTAAGGTGTTAAAATATTGGTCTGGGTTCTTCCCCTCAAGTCAACACCATTTCCAAATTTGTCATAGCTTGCTGGTTTACCTAGCATAAGAGCATTTCAAAATATTTAAGAAGCTACCCTGTTTGATGTCTTCTAAATACAATGTAGCCCGAAACATGGTTTGTATTAGAGCAAAACTGTCCAGCTGGTACAACGAAGATAATTGGATTTGGATTTGCTCCTTGTGTCCTCTGAAACACAATTCTATGTCCACAGTTTTATGCAGTTATTTTTCATGTGCTTGCTCATTACAATAAATCATACAGTTTGGTTTTCTGTCTTTGTCTTTCAGACTAATTTAAAATTGCTCACGTGTGCTGGCGTCCTGTGTTGCTTGATATGGAATGGATTTGCTCAGCAAGGTGAGTCACTTGATTACACTGCAGTGGTTTAATGCTGCTTTAAAACTGTATCTATTTAGCAGCTATTTATGTGGATAAATAGATCCTCATTAGACAAATGCTAATGGGAATGGCTCAGTCATATCTCATGTTAATAACCTGTTTGTAGCTGGAACTTAGTTGACAAAGCCAGAATGAAGCAAAGTGAAACCCTGTTGTTTTTATAAATGAAGTGACAGATTTGTGTTCCTTGCTAGGTGGAAGCGACTGCATAAAAGCTAATGCAAAGTCATGTGGGGAATGTATACAAGCAGGACCAAACTGTGGGTGGTGTAAAAAAGAAGTAAGTGTTGCAAAACTTTTTTTGTGATTTGGTTTTTTCCCTTGGTTTCAAACTTCAGTGGATAATTTAACTGTATAGAAATGCCTGTTTTCGTTAATAATAGTTTCCTCTAGTTTTTCAATTTGATACTTACTTATACTTAAAAAATCAAATACTGTGATTTTCCTGATGTCCTGATTTGAGTATAAATGTTTTTCACTATGTATTTACTTCTCCTTTTCTAAGTCTTAAGTGTATACAGACCCTACAGGCTGTCTCATAGTTATTTAAAATTACTCCAACATGGAATCTGTCTGGGTATGCTTAATTATATTCTTCCAGTGACATTAGAGTAAGAGCTAATTTTAGACAGATGTAGGTGGAGTAGGGAAAGAGATTGAAAGGGTTTTTTGTTCTAAAAGAAAGTTGTTCAAATTTTAGTCTTCTGTTGTTGGTAGACTTGAGTAGGAGATGGTTTTGTGTGGTGGGTGGTTTGTTTCATTATGAAACAAAAAGAATATTTTCTTAGGTTAATAAAAAGTTCAGGACACTGTAAAACATAAGATACTTCAGGATTCAGGTTAGAAACAGAAGAAAATGGTTTTTATAGTTCTTTGATTTGTTATTGAAAACTGAGACACTTTCCTGTTTCTTGCTAGGAGATGAGAATGTATATTTATTTCCATATAGTACTTACTGTTCCCCAAATCAGCTTATAAACTTTAGATATTTAATTAAACTGACTAACTTTAAAATTTGGCCTTGAACTGTCAGATTCCTTGTAGTTCTTTGTCATCAGAAACTGACAAACTTTAATATACCTTTTATTTATATTCGTATTTTGGGGTGAAGGAATGACAGAATTGTCAAGTTTCTCAGGTGGAAGCCTTATATATTTATATTTGAGGTTAGAGCTTTTTTTAGGTTTGAGGTGGTGGTAATTTGTTGTTTTGAACAAAGTTAAGGATTGGTTTTGCTTATGGGTCTTACTTTCAGATTGAATTTCCCCAAAATATGAGTTGTCTGTCTTTGCCCTGCTCTGTCAGCATATGGCTATTACTTTGTTGTGGAGTACCAAGGTACACATCCATAATCCTTAATTAAAAAAGAAAGAGAGTTAAAAGGGAGGGTAGTTGCCAAATAGGCTGTATAAGTAGGTTCACATTATTGGCAACTATGTGAAAATGAAAGCTTTTTCAACCTGCAGTCACTCTTACAGTAGCCAGTTTAAACAGATGTCCTACTTCTGATGGAGGTGACATTGGGTTATTTTTTCATCTTACTTACATCTTGTACACAGATACATACAAGTAGATGCAAACTCCTGGACTAAATGGTAGTCACTGATTTATCTAGTATCATTTAATATATTTCAGAAACGTGTTTTATTACTGAACTTAAAAAAAAAATAAATGGGCTCATTGTAGAAAGGGCAGTTGTGGGTACTGTATAACAAATTGCACATAGCTGTGAGCTTGATGCTCTTTGGCTTGTGTTTTCTAGGACTTCTTGCAAGAAGGAGAGCCAACATCTGCCCGCTGTGATGACTTGGCAGCACTGAAGAGCAAAGGCTGTCCCATGGACGATATAGAAAATCCCAGAGGCAGCAAACAGGTGCTCGAAAACAGAGAAGTAACGAATCGTAAGAAAGGTGCTGCAGAGAAGCTGAAACCAGAAGCCATTACACAGATCCAGCCCCAGAAATTAGCACTTCATCTAAGAGTTGGTAAGGACAGTTTTTGTTCCAGTTTGGGGATGATTTTCCTGTCACCACCACATCTGCATTTTTTGATTTGACTGTGTAACCATTTTGTTACAGAGATGACTATTGAGATAACCTGAGTGATAGCAGAGCCTTTCAGTTCAGCCTCAGGTGGTTAGATACTCCAGATGTTGTTTGATTTTTAGGAAAGATTAGATATTCTCACTTACTCCAAATGTTTCTAGGAGGAAATTGATACAACGTGGATTGATACATATGTCAGAAAGGTAAAATTGTTTTGTGTTCAGTATTTTGTAGTTGATTTTCTACATTGTGGCTTCACAGGATGAAAGTAGAGAAGTGAGCAAAAACTTTAAAAAATTGTGAGAGCATTTCCTTTTGCTTGAAGTGCTGCTGTTGCCTAAGGTCTGCATATCTGAACAAAATGGTTTTGTAGTTGTGCAGCACAGTTTTTGGATTGCTACATAAAATACCTTCCAGAGGCTAAAGAACACAGGAGTACAGTAATGAAAGTAATGTACCATTTCTAGCCCCTAAAGAGAACTGTATCTTACTCAGATGAAGGAGTTGAGAAGGAACAGGGCCAGTGGCTCACACAGTGCTTAGCACAATGGAGATTGTCCTTAAGGAGAATTCTTAGGTATTGTAGACACAGTGAACAGATCAGCTGCTTGGTGGTGGTGGCAGTAATAAATGCAAGGTGATGTGAAGCAGCTCAGCATGATGTGGAGGGGAAAGCAATGAAAGTTATTCTGCAATTTTGGTATTGCCCCTGTTTATTTGTAATGTGAAATTTTTGCTTCAAACCAAATTATTGTTACACTGTTGAAACAGAACTTTCTTCATCAGAACATAAGAGGGACCTGAGCAACCAGACTCCAACCCAGAAGATGATTACTCTATTTATAAGCATTTCTCTTGATATAAGTTCTCTGATGAGGGACTGTGTGCTGCAGAGGAGGACACTTGCTTTCTGTGCCGGCTTTTTTAATAAGTAGCTGAGGAAAATCTAAATAGATGTTGGTGTTGCTTTTTGTATTAGGCTTTTTTTTCCCTTTGTTTTTGGGATTTTTTTTTTTTTGTGCAAACCATGCTGCATAGCTGTGTGATCCATATGCTATTCACTTTGCCCGTGCAATTATTTTCTCAGTTTAGTAATTTTGCTCATGTTAAGCAAATGTTTCCTAATTATTAAGCAAACTTAAGCAGCAGCAATACCACTGTTTAAGTTCAGTGACTGAAGGGAGTGGAGGAAAAACTAATATAATTCTGTTCCTTATTTCATATATATTAGGCAAAGGAATACTGTTCCATTTTCTGGGGAATGGGGTGTGTGGTATGTGTGTGTAATTCTTCTGCACTGTCTTTCAGCATCAGAGACTGCATTCTTCTGTTGGCAAAATGCAGGGTCTGGCCTTAAAATCACGATAGTAACTTGCCATTCTCTCACTGCCATTTCTGTGCTCTCAGCCTGCTGATGCAAAGTAACTTGCAATATTCCATCCAGTGCTAATTTTTCTTGTATAAACCTGTTAAAACAGTGTTTTTAACTGAGAATTACTGGAGTCATCTTTAATGAAAATAGAGGCTAAAATTTGTGCTATTAGGTCTTACAGGAACCTTGTTAAAATGATTTCAAGTAGGAAGATTTGAAACTGCAGCAGCTGCAAGAGGCTTGGTTTTTGGCAGGCTGGTCTTTTCTGTGGGGAGATGAAGTACCTCAGAAATATGAAGTTGAGCGTTTGAAAGAAACACTTGTTGACATTTTTTTCATCGTAATTTGATGTTAAACGTTTCAGTTAACAGGAGAAAAAAATCACTCAGTGCTAATTAAAACCTCCAGAAGTATTCACAGGCCTTTCCTTAGAAAGGCATTTTTCTTGCCAGTGCAGTTGTGGTATTTTTATTGATTTCTATCTGTTGTCTAATCTCTTAAACAGGGGAGCCCCAGACATTTTCATTAAAATTCAAGAGAGCTGAAGACTACCCCATTGACCTGTATTATCTCATGGACCTCTCCTATTCTATGAAAGATGATTTAGAGAACGTGAAAAGTCTCGGAACGGCTCTGATGTTAGAGATGGAAAAAATAACTTCAGACTTTCGAATTGGTAAGAAAGATTTGCCTGTTCGGAAAAACCAATGGTTAAACCCCCCAAGTTTCCTTCCTAATGTTTTTCACATGATTGTATATAAAGAGGGTTTTTTTTCAGCTTAGCAGTATTATGACAGATGTTCTAATGCATAAACCTGTTGAACAACATTTGGTGTTCATGGAGAAGGAACATAAACAAGAATGAGAACTATTTCTGGTGTCAGTTCAGCTGTAATGCAGTTGAATTCTGTTGTGTCATAATATAAATGAGACTTCTGTTCTTCAACTTACAGGGATTTTGTTGTTCTGTTTTAGGCTTTGGCTCTTTTGTGGAGAAAACTGTGATGCCTTATATAAGTACAACACCAGCCAAACTCAGAAATCCTTGTACAGGTGACCAGAACTGTACAAGTCCATTCAGCTATAAAAATGTGCTCAGCCTTACCAGTGAAGGAAACAAATTCAATGAACTTGTAGGTAAACAGCACATTTCTGGGAATTTAGATTCTCCTGAAGGTGGATTTGATGCAATAATGCAGGTTGCAGTTTGTGGGGTAAGTGTAATTCGCTTTTTTTTACTGCTCTATTAGATAAAATAGTTTAAATGCAGCCTTAGTGTTTTATGGTGGCTGGTGTTTGACTATGTCATCTCCTGTGAGCAAGACAGGTTAGATGAGGAAGAGCTCTAATGTGTGAATGAAACTGGGAAATATGAAAGTGCTGAACAGAGGCTGAGATCACAGCACACAGACACAAAGTTTTTAAAGTTTGCTGTAGAAGAAGAGTCAGGTTCTACTTAGAAATGTATGAAATCCTGAGTAAGCAACTATGCTCAGTTTATTTTAAAGGTCTGTAAGCTTCCTGTAGTTGTGATTGCAGAAACTTGGTGTATTGTAACTTCTACTAGTTTCTCAGACAGAAGTAGGTGCAAAAGTGTTTTTTATTTATTTTTGAAGACCTAAGGTTTCTTTATTTCTGTAGTTTTCACAGACTATTCTATGCACCTGTACAAAATGGACTCCTGAAAAAGTGATACCCAAGTTTATTGCTTTGTTGCCATGGGTATTTTTTGCTATTGATCAATGGATTCAAGACTTTGTGAAACAACCTGAAGTCTTAATGTAAACATGCAGTGTTAATCATAAGCCTTCTAGGGTTTTTTGGTGGTCATTGGTATTTATATGACACTTCAGCATGGTCTTCTCTCCTTAAATTAGCTAAGGCTTCAGCTCCACCGAATAATTAAAAGAAATAGGGAAGGGAAGTTTGCAGAATTATGCCGTGCAGTAGTGAGCCAGGATGCTCGTGGGACACTCTTAGGTCAAGCACTGTGCTGGGTGCACATCTGCTGTAGATTGGCAAAGCCTTATGGTGCTTCAGAGCCGAATGCTGGGCAGTTCAGGACTGCAGCAGTCCTGGGGCTGCCTGGTCGTGGCATGGAAGTGAACCTGGCACTGAAGAGCTGGACTGATGTGCCTGATTTCTAAAACCTTTTCAGATACCCTGTTCAGCTCTCACTAGAGTATACAGCAAAAAGGGTGTTTCTTGCCTTTAATGAGAAACCTGCAGCAGATATTTTGGAGCAGACATTCAATGAAACACAAGTGCTTCCAAGATTTGTGTGAATTAGTGTTTTCCAGGGTGGCACTTTTGCAGTATGGCTTCTCCTAAGTCTGTCTACTTTTTCATGCATTTATCTCTCAAGTATTGGTCCCCAGTGCTTTAAAATAAATTGGTACAAAATACCAAAACTCCATTTGTGTTTTTCCCAAGGACCAAATTGGCTGGAGGAATGTTACAAGGCTGTTGGTGTTTTCCACGGATGCTGGATTCCACTTTGCAGGAGATGGTAAACTTGGTGGAATTGTGCTACCAAATGATGGGAAATGTCACCTGGAAAACAATGTGTACACAATGAGCCACTATTATGTAAGTCTTTAAGTCATCTTCAAGGGAAATGAATATTTTGTGATGCTTAAGCTCCAAAATACTCAGTGGGTCATCTGGTATGGTTTCAGACCACTATGCCTTAGAAAATTTGCCTGCTTATCTCTATATTACATCAAGTGACTTTAGCTTAACTAAAGCAAATGTGTAAGAATTAATGTGGCCTTAATTGAAAAAAATTCAAGAAATGGCAACTTTCACCTTATGATTATGTGTTGTTGGATTTTAAACTTTTTGATAACTAATAAGGGTCATAGAGTCCAACTCTTAAGTGAATGGCCCATATGTCCACTGGCAAGCTGTGATGGCTGTCCCATTTGTTTTATCATTTATCATATCAAATTATCATTTATCATATGTTCAGAATAGTTTACTAGGTGAAAAATACTGTAAAAATCTCCTTGAACAATTTTTTAAGACTGAAATCTTACGATGCAAAGTTTTTGGTAAAAGTATGGTTAACATTGTCTTTGTGGTTTATTGAAGGGTAGATCAGACAAGAAGTGGGAAGAGAAACATTTACAGATGGGGTAACCACAATAAGCTTTACAAAGTTTTTGTGTTCATGTATTCCTGACTTTGAGCGAATATTGTCCAATAAGAACCTAAAATTAATTCAGTTTTATTTCATCATTTCTTTATGAAACAGTGCAAAAGGTATGGTTTTGAGGGACTGCAGGTAATTTTCTGAGAACATGAGTTTAAGGATTTAACTTGGAATGTGATAATGTCAATATGAAGAAACACCTATCTTCATGGGGCATATATGGAATCTTATCAAACAAAACTGTTTGTTTTCAGAGGTTGTTCTGCTTTAGAACTGTGACATAAACTGGCTAGTTAGGAGTTGTACTTATATTTCTAAAGATGTTTTGTATTTATGATGTCAGAGTCTTTCTGACTGTTTTCTAGCACTGTGTCCCAAATCTGAATTGCATTTTATCCTTGATTTTTATAGGATTATCCCTCTATTGCTCATCTGGTACAGAAACTTAGTGAGAACAATATTCAGACAATCTTTGCTGTTACTGAAGAGTTTCAAGCAGTCTATAAGGTAAAGAAATTACTCTGAAGTCATTAAAGTTGTCTTATTTGAAATGAAAGTAATTGTAGAAATTATCATGATAGTAATATTTTGCTACTGACATATTTTAGTAAGCCTTTTTTCTTGTTCAAATTAAAACTGGCTCTGTGTATAATTTCCAGTGAAAAAGTGTCCCCTTCTCCTTTCCACCCTTTATAGATACAAGGGAGTGGAGAGCACATTTGCAGAGCCAATTTTTGTGAACATTTTTACAGCAAAATAGCTGAAGGGGGTGTGGACATTGAATCAGGAGACACACTTATGAAAGAACATATTTTGTCCCTTGTGCTCTATTTATATTCCCAGTGTTTAAAATTAACTAAACTGCTGGATGTGATTGTGCAATAGGAAATGACTGTGTAAAGGAGATGCATATTTTTCCTTGTTTAAACCTGTTTTTTTGGTGTTGGAGCTCTTTTTTAAACTGTTTTCAAATTGTAAGTTTTTTCTTTGTTGGAAAAAGACACCTACCTATTTTTAATGTACTCTTAAGTGTGGCTGAAGAGAGATTGTATGTGGTGAACTTGTACAAGAGAAGGTCTTAGTATTCTGTTACCAAATGTAGCATGAAAATGCAAAGGAGAATAAAAGGTTGGGTGTTTGTTCATGCTAGTAGTGATGTGTATAATTTTAAAAACCATGATCACTGGCAACACTGTAGCTTTGTTTTTTGAAGTACTTGATTTTGACTAGTTAATCCTCTAAAACATTATATCACCATTTATACTACAAATTATGCTTCGTTTTCTGATAAGACACTAATTTTCTTTCTGCTTTTGTAAATATTGAAAGGAACTGAAAAATCTGATACCAAAATCAGCAGTGGGAACATTGTCTTCAAATTCCAGCAATGTGATTCAGCTGATCATTGATGCATACAATGTAAGTTCAGATTTTATTCAGGATGTATTAATTTTTCTTGCTCCTAAGTGTTTCAAGCAGAGACTCCAAGGTGGATTAAGTAGTATGCTACTCTATATTGCCAGACTCTATGGCAATCAGAGCTTAGATGACTGGAAAAATGCACTCTTAAAGGCATTCAAAATGTCATTATAAAGAAAAGTTATCATCCACATTTTCCTTTTCAAAAAGTAAAATTCACAACCAAAACCCACCTGTTTCTTCAGCATCTTCAGTTCTTGCCTTCTTTCCAAGTGGAAGCAAAAAAAAAGGCCATTTTGCTGGGTTTGGCCCCAGAATATTTTCTTCATTGCTGCATTTTGTGTACATGAGCCCCATTTCTCCTTTGGAGCACGTGGGGTAAACAAGTGCCTCCATCACGTGTGGAAAGCTGCCCTGACCCTGTAACAGGGGTCAGCTGTGAGAAGGGGTCACCATGGTGTGACTTTGGGCAGCCCTGGGCTGCTGCTTCTCAGCCCATTGGAACTGAGATAATTCCATTGTGCCTGTGGGATTGGTGCTTAGGCTGTGCAGAGTTATATAATGTCTGTTCTTCAGCAAAATGCTTCTGCAACTCAATTTGAAGGTAGCTAATAACTTGTTGTTATAGTCCCTTTCTTCAGAGGTTATCCTGGAAAATACTAAGCTACCAAAAGGAGTGACAATCAGTTATAAGTCTTTCTGCAAGAATGGAGTGAATGACACACAAGAAGATGGAAGGAAGTGTTCTAACATTTCCATTGGAGATGAGGTAACTTAGAGTATATGTGCTGCTACTCAAATACAAAATTCATTTAAAGTGTCCGACACAGCATTACTTTTTAATAGTACAGACAAAACTCCTTGTAGTAATGTAGTATTCCGTTTACTTTTTTTTGCAGGTTAGATTTGAGATTAATATAACAGCTAATGAATGTCCAAAGAAAGAACAAAATGAAACAATTAAAATTAAACCACTGGGATTCACTGAAGAAGTGGAAATTAATCTCCAGTTCATCTGTGAATGTCAGTGTCAAGGTCAAGGAGAACCTAATAGTCAACTCTGCCATGCAGGAAATGGAACATTTGAATGTGGTGCATGCAGGTAAATAAATAGCCATTTTCTTTATTTTTGCAGAAGAGAAATATGAGCAAGATCTTTGTTTCCTTAATTAGGGTTTACTTGGGTTTACTGATTTTTGTTAGTGAAAGAACAAGAAGCTGTTACAGGCCTGTTTCTTTTAGGATATTTTGAAACCCTGCTATTTCTCTGCAAATAATCCCTATGCTGAAATTCATAGTATCTGTCATTAGGTCAGCATTATTGTACAAGTCAGAATTCAGATTTGGCCTTGGGCCAGTACTTCAAAGGATATAGGTCAGTTTTTGATGTTCCTTTTAAATAAGAAAAAATTTTCCCATCTGTGTACAGAAAGACTTCTTACACTTGGTGTCACTGTCACTGGTGTCCACATGGTTTCACATGGGTGAGAACAGACCTGTGGGTCAGCACAGCCTCTTGGTTTTGTAAAGGTAGCAGTTTCCCAGTGAACTGTTGTCTCTGATGGACACCCCATGACAGTTTGTCAGTCACTGATGGGAACAAGAGCAACCTCCATTTGCTCATTGGTATCTTAACCTCGATAATGAGAAGTGCTGATGCCTGAAGATTCAGTTCAGCAGCTCTGAACATCATCTGCTCGCCTGCTTAATTGCTCTTCATAGGAAATCTTTTCACTGAAATATGACAGCAGCTACAGTGAACAGTTGCTGTCACTTGAAAGATAATTACTGTTCTGTCACATGAGAGAGGGATTAATAGTGGTTATGTGACAGTTTAGTTAGAGGCGGTGGCACATCGTTTCTCACCTGGAATATTAGGTAAGATAATCAGCATAAGAGCAACTCAGTCCAGGTAGCTCCGGTGCCTTCAGGATTGGTAGGTAGATGTCAGGAATTGGTACATAAGATGTCAGCTGGAAACCTCATTTGAAGTTTAAGTTGGAACATCTCTTGACAGTCACACTTTTACTCCTGTTCTTTGAACTATTCTTGTGCCTTTTTTTGTATGACTTTTAATTAAGGTTACATTTTCAGTCATGTTTGTACCTTGCAGGTGTAATGAAGGACGCATTGGAAGACAATGTGAATGTAGCACAGATGAAGTAAATAGTGAGGATATGGATGCTCACTGCAGGAGAGAGAACAGTACAGAGATCTGCAGTAACAATGGAGAATGCATCTGTGGACAATGTGTGTGCAAGAAAAGGGAAAACACCAATGAGGTGTATTCTGGCAAATACTGTGAATGTGACAACTTCAACTGTGATCGATCAAATGGTTTAATTTGTGGAGGTGAGAGATACTTCAGTTTTCTGCAGGCAAAGCTGGTCAGCAGTTTACAAGTCTGTCTTTTCTACCCCGTAGAGTAGGGATAGTTAGCTAAAAGATCATAGTCACTTGATAACAGAGATGAGAATATCCACGAGTTTAGTGATTGCAAACACTTGTTTGTTAATTAAACAGCCCTCTGAACATGGAGTCTGTTAATACACATTTCACCTTTCTTGAATCACAGCTCCAAGAAGGAGGTAAAGTGAACTTGACTTCTGCTGTTTATTGCTGAATTACCCTCAGGTATTCTAATAAAGAAGGCTGAGAGAACAGTCCTGAGATTATAATGCTGTACTGGCTCAGTGTACCACTGTGTCAATAGAGAGAGAGAATGACCCCAGCTTACTTGTAATAGTGAGTGCTAGACTTTGGTGTTTGACAAGATACCAGTGAACTGCTTGAGACTGTTCTGAAAAGTAAGTGAAGATTAGAATCTGCAAGACCCAGAAGAACGCCATAAGCACTTGAAGTAAGACCTTGATGATAGCTAATTCTTTAAAAAGCAATTTAAAACATCATTCAGCAGTCAGTGTCTAAATTATTTTGCTGCATATATCTTTGTCCTATAACTTTCCTGGGCTGCTTTGCCCGGGATACTACATGGAAGTATCTGGTAGGAGTATAACTATTACCTCAGTTTTGTCTGTGATACAAAAATAAAACAGAAGCCACTAAGCTTTAAATGAGTGATAAGAATACCTCATCTGTCTGATTGGCTCAGAATCCACTGTTGCTCACCAGTCCCACAAGCAGCGGTGGTGGTGTTTCAGAATACATGGAGACAGGTAAGTATTGGCTGAAACACTTTATTCTCAGGGGAGAAGGAGGGTTGTAGCCAAAAATCTTTCCATGTCATCCAGATCAAGATCCAGATCAGATCTTGTTTCTTGTGTAGAGGGTGTAAGGAGCATGAAGTTGGGTTAAGCATGTGAGATTAGAAGAGCAGCTGAACACTGGTGTCCTGTGGAGCCAGAGCTGTTTTGTTTTCCTGTGTTTTGAATTCTTAGTTAGTGCATTCCTCATCTCTTTCATTCTTACTTTATATATTTGTATAGTGGTAGATAGAAGTCAGGAGCCATCAATTTGTCTGTATGCATGCAAAATTGGGAACCGAAGCAGTGCTGTAATGCTCTTCACCCGGGGAATGTGGTCATCACGTTATACTGCTCTTGATGAGGTTTCCCTACTCTTGTTATTTTGTTTATGAAAGGAAATCCAAATGTAGGAGAATGGGAAAAGTGGAGAAATGCCTGCAAGCAGTATTTCAAGGAGCTAAAATTTATTTTGTACCACTTAATTCATTAGAGTCTTCATTATCTCTCCACCATGGCTTCTTTGTCTTTAATCTACCCTGGGGTGGTGAACATTTATTTCTTACTGTCACAGATTTAATCTTTTCTCTGAGACTGGATTTCATTGAGATACCTTTTCACTGCACAGGAAACGGGATCTGCAAATGCCGAGTGTGCGAGTGCTTCCCCAACTTCACCGGCAGCGCCTGCGACTGCTCCTTGGATACTGCACCCTGTATGGCATCCAATGGGCAGATCTGCAATGGCAGAGGAACCTGTGAATGTGGCACCTGCAATTGTACAGATCCCAAATTCCAAGGCCCCACGTGTGAAATGTGTCAGACTTGCCTCGGTGTCTGTGCAGAGCACAAGTAGGTACCTGGAAAAACCAACTCCCAGCTTCTGTGCATTTCGGTTTGTGATGATTTTATGTGAGGACTTGTAAAACAAAGCTTTTGAGAGTTAAAATGTCAGCTAAGCTTTTTGCTTAAAACTTTTAATCTGAAATACTACTGAAAAAGACTACCCTGACAGTCACAACCTGAACCTAGACCTCTGTGGATCAGTGGAAATTTGCAACACTCTCTTTGGAAATCAAGGTTTTTAGAAACCAAGTATTTTCTGCATGAAAACTTGGAAATAAGTTTAGGATTAGCAGCTGAGCTGATTCCTGTGCAGCTGCCATTGTGCTGAGAAAAAGCTTGGTCTTTTTAGTACAAAAATCCTGTTCAGTCTGTTTCTTTCAATGAATTATTCAGTGATACCCCACTGTAAAGCTTGTAACTGTTCTTTTTAACCTGTCTGTCTCAGCAACTGTTTCACTGTAAATATCCTGTTCATGTCCCCTGTGCCTTCTCTGAGAGTATTAATTTTCCAGGTAGAGGAAACTTGAAAAAGTTTGAGGTTTTTCTGTCCTTAAAGCTTACGGGTAATCCAGGGAAAGAGGAATTTATTAAAAGGGCTTTTGTTAATCTCAAGATACATCAATGTTCTGACTGGTAAAGAGCCTTGTCTTGCTTTATTTTTCCCTGATATTTATGTCAAAAGGGTTGGCTTTTCTTGGTTTTTTTTCCATGTGTTTTCTCCTTTACATTTCTTCAGATGAAACACTAGAAACCTTTCATGAACACGGTAAAAAGCATTGCTTCTGTTTTGTACTTGCACAGGGACTGCGTTCAGTGCAGAGCTTTCGACAAGGGGGAGAAGAAGGAGACCTGTTCCCAGGAGTGTATGCACTTCAACATGACTCGGGTGGAGAGCAGGGACAAGTTACCTCAGCCAGGGCAGCCCGATCCCCTGTCTCACTGCAAAGAGAAGGATGTGGATGACTGCTGGTTCTACTTCACATACTCTGTCAACTCAAACGGGGAAGCCAATGTCCATGTGGTGGAGACTCCAGGTACGAACCCCCTTTGTTGTTAAGCTGTGCAGTTGTTGTGCACTACAAAGTCCCTTTGGTTGATTTGGGTGAGTGAAATGCATTCAGAAATAGGTACCTGTTCCCTGAGTGTCAGCTGTGGGTGCCTGAGTGGCTTTAGAAAAGCATAAGTCTCCCTAGACGTAGATTTTTTAAATCCTTAGGCTGACAGTAACAGGTTCTGGGTTTTTTTTAAACAAAAAGTCAGTCAGATGTGTATATTTGTTAAAACATTTCCTGTTTGCACTTTATGTACTTTCAGACTTACTCCATCTGTCTTGTAGCGTGTCCTATTTAGATAAATTTTGGTATCTTTTTTTTTACCAGGCTTGTGCTACAGGTTATAAACAGTGCTGTCTGGGGGATGTTTTTTTTTTTTTTTATTTTTCTTTTCCTTTTCTTATTAATTTGGGACCAGTCTACATAAAATTGTGTACTGTGCTGAAAACTGCTTGAATTATTTTATCCTGACAACCTTTGTTTTTACTTAACTGAGGTATCTTCAATAATAGATCCCAAAAGCCTTTTGCTTGGTTAGTCCTTAATAGTTCAATCTTCTGATAGAAAAAGTGAGAACAATTCTATAGCTCCATCAATAATTTATCATTTTTTTACCAAGAGTATTGTTAGTTTGAATCACTGGATGTTACATCTAACAGTGCAAAATTTCTGGTTTTGTACATTAACAGTGTGGGATCTGCTGATTTTTATAGTTCTGATATAAAATGCACATCTTAAAGATTTAGTGCTGTATTCTCTACTCAAGGAATCTCAGGAATTGATCATTTTGGTGATCATCACTTAACACAGATCAGTGGCCAGTGGCTCTTAGAAATAAATACTGCTTCAATTCAGAATGTTGTAAATTCACTACAAATGTAGTCCACAGTATAGAGGAGGAGCTTGAGCCCTGCCTCCTAGGACAAGTCACACGTTCCCTGCACTTTCAGGCTCTGACCTGTTCTTCATGTATGAACTTCTGTTGCCTTAGCTCAGAGGCGAATCAAGCCCATCCTGGCCAAGGAGACACCTGAGTTTTGAGCCATACAAGTGCTGAGGGAACAAGCTCTGGTCAGTAGAGCTGTGTTCTGTGGAGCAGACACTTGTTCCTTACTGGTTCCCAAGGAACTCCTGTCGTATCCCTTGCCACTTCCCTCGCTCCTGCAGAGGCAGCAGTGAAGATAATGAGTCTGCAGTGTGGGGAGAAGCTGTGTTCTATTGGCAGTTGTTCTGTTCACAGGAGTTGCATTTATTTCCTTCTGACTCCTTCAGTCTGTGCACTGAGCTCTGCAAAAGCCTTTCTTCAGTTTGTGATTACTGAGAATTTTATACTGATAATGGAGTTGGATTTTAATTTGGATGATTATTATTTTTGTGTCAGTCCCCTTAAACCACTTTGTATCTCATCACAGTCTACAACTTCCTGGTGAGGGGAAGGGGGGCAGGCACTGATCTCTTCTCTGTGGTGACCAGTGACAGGACCCAAGGGAATGGCCTGAAGTTGTGTCAGGGAAGGTTTAGGTTGGGGATTAGAAAAAAGTTCTTCCTCCAGAGGGTGGTTGGGCACTGGAACAGGCTCTCCAAGGAAGTGGTCACAGCACCAAGCCTGACAGAGCTCAAGAAGCATTTGGCCAATGCTCTCAGGCTCATGGTGTGACTCTTGGGGCTGTCCTGTGCAGGGCCAGGAGTTGGACTTGGTGATTTTTGTGTGTCCCTTCCAACTCAGCATATTCTGCCATTCTGTACATGGGGCCTGTTTTTCCAGTTGACATTTGTACTCTGGCTGGTTTATCCCTCCAGCACCACCTTTGACTTGGAGCTCTTGCATGTTAAAAATATAGTTGCCAGTTATTTTACTCTTAATGCTGTAAATTAATATCTTAGGGGGTTGGCAATGTGTAGACTTTATCATCAGAACAGGAGTTGTTTGGTTGCTAAGATCAAACACAAAGCAGAAAGATAAAAATAAGCTGGAATGTTACAGGATATATATATCTTCCAAAAATTCCATTATTTGAAAGGAAAATAGTATTGGCATATCTGATATTCAAAATACTGGCTTCAGTACAAAATCAAATGTTAAAAGCTTCTGAATATGCATTACCTTTACCATTTTGTAAGATGATGTTTCCCTTGCTTTGTTCCCTAGAGTGCCCCAGCGGTCCTGACATCATTCCCATTGTAGCTGGTGTGGTTGCTGGAATTGTTCTTATTGGACTTGCATTATTATTGATTTGGAAACTACTAATGATCATTCATGACAGAAGAGAATTTGCTAAATTTGAAAAGGAGAAGATGAATGCCAAGTGGGATACGGTAAGTCAAGAAGCTCTGTGTATAAAAGCTGCAGTAGCAGAGGAAAAATAGAAGATTGTTGTTCACGTGCTTTAAGTGTTTCAGATTGTAACCAACCCTCTTACAGAAGTACTTTTTGAGGTAGAAAAGGGAGTAGTAACTTGGGTTTGAATAACGTTTCAGAGAAAAAACGTGATGGTGGCAGAATAGTTCAGCTTTGCAGTTCTACCATGCTTTACAACATATCATTAAAATGCTGATTAGAAAGATGAGTCACTTCTGTAGGAAGCAGAGAAGGAAATTTTGCCCTCGTTGAGGAGATCCTGTAAATACTCACACAGGCTTATTGGGAAACTTTGAGAGTCACCAAATCGTGGCTGGTACTGGTTTGTTGGAATCTTCCCAGCTCTTTGCCAACAGAGAAATGTGCAAGAAATACAAGCCTGTGGTCTATGGGCTTTCATAGGCTACAGTCACTGCTTCTGGGAAATGTTAGGAGTCTGCCAATGAAGAACCCCTTCACTATGGTTCTGTAGAAGTCAACACCCCCATGTGCTTGACAAGAATATATATACTTTAAAAAAGAAAGTCCTAGGAAGCCTCTTGGTTTTATTTAAGAAAATTAATAAATTCTGTGCTGGGGAAAAAAAATCACTAACACTTTACATATAGCATATATAGCATGGTATTATTTCAGTGATAGTTGAGAATGTTACTTTTCCTGTTGAATTATTCGACATTTTATGACCATTTCTTTTACTTTAGCAAGAAAATCCAATATACAAGAGCCCTATTAACAATTTCAAGAATCCAAACTATGGACGTAAAGCTGGTCTCTAAGTCTCAGTTTGTATCTCCTTTCATTTTCTTTCCTTTTTTTCTCCTTTGCATGTCACTTCAAACTCACTGTGTGTCACAGTCAGTTAATCACAGTTTGAGTCTTGCTCAGTTTATCTACTGCTGCTTTGATTGTGGGGTTTTCAAGAATGCAGCTTGAAAATTTTTAACAGCAAGATTGGTTTTGACAGCAAAATTACTTACTTACTAATACTGTCAGTACTGACTTAAACTATTCTACAGGTAACTGTTTTTAAATTTTATTGTATGGGTAAATGTGTGGGTATATAGTAGAACAGCTCTTAGGATTGAAGAATCTCTTTGAATTGTGGACACACGGGAGGCTTTGTCTTCTGTTTCCTCAAATCAGCAGTCAGTTTGCTTAAAATCGATATACTTGCTTAGATTGGATACTCTAAAATATCCCAGCCTATAAATATCACTGTTTTTATTAGAATAGCTCTCTGAACATGCAGAGTAGCATTATTTTTTTTTCTGTAAACTGCTTTGGCTTATTAACCTAGTATACAACTAGCCTGTAATTAAAGTATGAAATGCATATACTCTACTAATTCTATAATTAAATATGCATCTTATTTTTTCATCCTTATTTCTGTTGAAACTGGCAATATCACAGTCCTTGTAGCTCAGCCAGCTCGAGAGTGTCCATAGAAAAGAAGCATTAATAGGAGAGGAGGAGATGTTCTTGTCTCCTCTAGATGCATTTTTAACTTGGTTTCTCACTCCCTCCTAAGCTCTGCCTGAGCACCTCATTTGTGTGGCAATGCTGAGTTCAGTTCTCTTCACACCCAACACACCAGGAGTGACAGCAGGATCCAGAACAGCAAGTCAGTAAAGCAGAAGTGATGAGTACCTGCCTTCTGTAGACTTTGAGGCTGCCCTTCTGTGGATGCTCAGAGTGTTCTCCTTCCCTGGGATCCCCTGCTGCTGGGGAGGAATGAAAGGGAGGGTGAGATGGGGAATGGATGCCAGAAGAGCACTGAGAGATAGGTAGTGCAGAGATCAGACCAGAGGGAAGGGAATGAGACGTTGGGGAGGCAGCACATCCCTTAAATATCCATGGGTGTTTTTCAGAAGCCAGTGGAAAGGAAGGATTTGAATCTAATTTTATACTGAATGCTGTCTCCCTTTTTCAGTGTTGCACACAAAAGATTTTGTAAAGGAAAAATGAGGGGAGAAAACAGGAACTGAGAGTATTTAATAAGCTCATACTTGCTCTCACTGTGACAACAATTCCAGATATTTTGTGTAGCATTCCAAGCCCTTCCTGATGAAATATACTTCCTTTTCTCTTTGCAATCATTTCACTTTCCAGTGTGTCCAAAATTGATTGTAAAAATGTTCCTTTTGCTTGCTATATCGACCACATTCACCCCCTTCTCATTTTTCTTCTCAAGAGTCAATTATTCTGGGGAGGAAATTGAGTTCTTGGTCATTTCTAACACTCCACATACTCCATCTGGTTAAGTCTCTGTTACCTGTTCTTCTGCTGTTCCCTTAATTGTGTACTTTCTGTTGCATGCAGGACAAGCACCTAACAGACCATAGGGTGTGTAACTTCCATTCTGTGCTCTTGTTCTCTACTCTGTGGCTCTTCTGGGTGTAATGTCCTTGGTGCTGCCTCCTCAAAGTGTATTTCCTGCAAAAAGCTGTCCTCTTGTGTAAATGGAGGGATTGACTTCTGCCTCTTTGGTTCACTCAGATGTGAAGGTTAAAAGTATGAAAGAACGTGGGGTTGTTGTTTGTTTTTGTTAAACATGACTTTATAATTTTTGGTATTCGTAGAAATACTAGAACTGTGGGGAGGGAGGGAGGTGGGTTTATCCTTATCGACTGCCAGAAAGGAGGAGGTCAGTATTGGCAGAACAGGTGAGCCACGAGATGTTAAACATGGTCCTCCTTTTCCCTATAGCTAAGATTTTTGCTGGATTTAGGTTATTGCCATAACCTTTCCTTTAGATGAAGAGTTTCCTTGTAATGTCAAGGCAAGAAGGTAATCTGAAATGTCATTATGAGAATGACACAGCAGCGGGTTCCCTCTAGGTGTGTGCATAGACAATTAAATGAACTTTGTGCAGATTGTGTGTGCCCTCCCCTCTCCCACAGCCCTCACACACACGGGCAGGGGCTCTGTGGTGAGGGAATTGGAGCACCACAAGGCTTGTCAGGACCAAAGTAGTTCCTGCTGCTGGTCCAGAGTGACATTGCCATGGCATCTTTGTTAATGCTCGAGGCATCTGGGTCAAACTGAGTTCTGTTTGCCTGTGTTCTACCCCAGTCAGCCATAAAAACTTTGGTGCAGTCATGCTTGGAACAAGTCTAAGGATGAATTCCTTGTGGACCGAAAAGCTACATCACATATTTAAAACCCAGAACTGCTGTTGGCAGTGAGTGCCATTACCACTCCTGCGTGGGGATAGCTTGTGCATTGCTAAGCATCTTCAAACAGACTCCAAACCCAGTCATCTTGCATCTCAAAGGTGATAAATTCATTTGTATTAGACACTAAATCTGCAGGAGCTTGGTTAGCCCTATTAGCAGCTACTGATTAGAATGAAAAACACAGCCCACAAACAATTCGAAGCGCTCAAAATCACAGGGACTTGTCCTTCTCCTAACTTAGATTTTCTGCCTGTAACTTCCGCTGCTGCCGAACGCTGACCGTGCTGTGGGTGTGGGAGCGGAGGTGCCGTGCTCCCAGACGCTTTCCTACGGATCCGTGTGTGGGGAAGGCAGCGAGCGGCTCTGCCGAGCGATGGCAGCGGGGCCAGCGGGGCCCTCTGGCGGCCGCCGGCCCCGGCCGTGCCCGCGCCCCGCCCGGCCCTGAGGGCCCCTCACCCCCTCACCCCGACAAACGCGCGGGGGCTCAGCGGGAGCTCTCGGACCAGGCGTGCGGATGAGTTCAAATACCCACGAGTGCAGGTTCTTACAGTGACCTAGGTCTAAAACCCACTGTGGGAGTAACTTCAGTGACTGGTTAATCAAACGTCCCGTGTAACAGGTTCATCTTTCTGTAACACTGAGCCTCTGAACAACCCGGTCTAGTTGAAAGTGAACACTGTTGCAAGAACATCTCTCTTTATTCCTGGCTGATGGTACTTTTTAAAAGTACTTCCATCTTTTATTACAGTGTATTTTATTCGTTCTTGTATGTAGTTATTGTTTGTTGATTTTAATTTTGGTTTAAGTGTGCATGGAGTTCTCAGTTAGAGAGGCATGTGGCAAACGTGGTTTCCCTAACTTTGCATGCTTAAACCAGTGTATCCTCTGCAGTGGCATAAAGAAAAGGGGGTTATTTAAAACTGGTAGTATTTGTCTAAGGCAGGAAGTTTGGAATACCATGTTTTAGTGGCCAGTTTAAAAACTGGAATGCTGCTAATGTCTGAAATTTTGTACCCCCTGCCAGCTGTGAGGGGCCTTAAGCAAGGTGAGCATGATGTTGGATTAGTGACTATTTATTTTAATGATTAGATGTCTGCAGGAAACAAGTTTTAGCCCTAACCTGTAGACCCATTCCTACACTATCTAATAGAAGTTATCTCTCTTTTACAAACAAGATAATGTAAATGTATACCCCCTGTATGTGCTCAGGGTAAGTCTGCTTTGTAAAATGTTGAAGGTTAACAGCACAGTATAACAAGTATTACATAATGTCTTGCCATGGAAGAGCTGTACAATAACTTCTGGTCTGCATATGACATAGCCTGTTAAGCTTAGACTTTTTCTGCATCATAAACTTTACTGGATTATATTTATATTAAGAATTCTTCATTAAAACTTGTTGAGGAAATAATGTACATTGCCAAGAACTTTGAGACATAAATAGATACTTCAGTACCAGATTAAGTCCGTCATCCCTGGATGGTTTTTTTTCAGTTTCATTTGTGTATTACTATTGCAAAGCTTTTGTTGCTAAAAGTACTGAGAAAGGTCATCATTTTGCATTGATTAATTAGTCTGTCTGAGACCTAGCTACATCACACTATTTCCATGGTTTAAAATTGAAAAACCCCAACCAAAGTCCTCATCCCTTCCACATCCCTTCCTCGCTGCACTTTTAATCAAGGCAGCAGTTGCCTGGGACCTGATAGAAGGGAGAAGGGTCTTTGCTGTGACATTGTATTTGTGAAGTGCAACCAGCACTGGACACCTCTGTGCAGATGATGTTGACTCAGATCCTGAAAAGACTGAACAGAGAACTTTGACTTCCACTCTGCAGCAATCCAGGTTCTGGCTGGACAAGTCTCTTGGATCTAGGTGGGATTGGGTGTGCCTCCTTGCTCTCTGCATGTTAGAGAAGCTGGTTTTGAGAGGAAATCCCGTTTTCCTGTGTAAGGAACCACAGCCACTGTGGTTGGGGTAGATCAGTTACTTGTCCTGCACCAGGTCTCGCAGATAGAAGGCACCAAACTTCCCAGGAACCATGATTGGAAAATTTCACACCAAATTAGTCTCTTGCTTGCCTTGTCACTTTTGGCACATTCTGTGGCATTCCTAATTGATTTTCCAGGTTTATTACCCTGAAAAATAGACACCTGGTGTTTGTGTGTCCTTTAATTGACTGTAGGAAAAATTGGTTTAACCTGAAATATTGTAAATGGTGTGTAACTGAATAGAGCTGAATTAATAGGGTTGTATGGACCTCTCAGACTGGGGGGGAGCTTTAAAGGGACAGAGATTCCCTTACTGCTGCTGAAGGCCAGGTATGGCCCTGGCCAGAACAGGGCTCAGGCTGACGTCTGCACTGAGCTGGATGCTCAGGACTCAGGTGTGTATGCACAGAGCAGCTTCGTGCTGGCAAACAGCATTCATTTGGGCTGACGTTCAGCCTGGGGTAAGAGCTCAGAACTGCAGCTCCAGGCTCTTCCTAGCAGTGGCCTTTTCTCCTGTGAAGATTTATCTGTTAATTTTGAGTTCGGGCCGTTCATCTGAGGTGTGCAAGGATGTCATAAACGGAGTAAGATTTACTGAGATAGAAGGACACCTGGGGAAAAGGGAAGCTTAAAATAAGCTTAATTTAGATGTTTTTAAATCTCAGCAAGAGAGATGTAGGCTATTGTTCTGTAGGATTGTCTCATATCAGTAGAAATAATGTTTTTATTACAGCATCTGCACCAGTACCAAGGTTTCTTTGTTTTTTCCATGCATTTTGCCCATATGGGGGTGGGGAGACCTGCAGGAATAAAATGAGAATGATGAGTACTGAATGTTCAATATCAATATTGATTGTGTATTAGCTAAATACTATAAGTCATTCCACTTTGTTTCTAGAATTAAATTATAATGCAAGATAAGCTATTTAAATGTTTATTATAGCAGAGTGTGGTCTGTGGTCAGTCATGGTGTCAAACAATGTTGTTTACAATTCTGTTCTCCTTTCTAAAGTTGCCCTGGGCTGCAGCCCCTGGGTGCTGGCTCAGCCCTGAGAGCCTGCAAGGTTCAGCCACCTCCAAGGAATTCTGTGGTGCAGATGGAGCAGGACCCTGCTAACCCTGTGCTTTATTTATTAGCTGTGCATGCCTGTGTTCAAGTTGCTAGAAGGAAAACTAGTTTGACTTAAGCTGTTTGTGTGTACAAACAAAACATTAATGGGTAATTTCTTAAGCTAATTTTTACACTTCTTGCAACCATCTTTTTCATCTCTTTAAATGTTAATTTTGGTTTCTTTCTTTTTCTAGGGTGAAAATCCTATTTACAAGAGTGCAGTGACGACTGTGGTCAATCCTAAATATGAGGGAAAATGAACACTGCTTGTATAACTTCACAACACTGTATGCAGCATAGCAATTTTTGTAGTCACAGTAAGATAGATTTAGGGCAAACTGCAGTGATTTTACTAATTCATTACATATAGGTTTGTTTTCCTGTGTGAAAATGTACCATATGTAATTTTTTATTTTTAAATTTTTTTGTTGGGTTTTTT
>VZRZ01001142.1:816872-855790 GCA_013398175.1 Climacteris rufus
TGTTGGTTTTTTTTTTTTTTTTTTGCAAATAAGAGTAATTGGTGCCAGAGGTTGGACAAAAAAAAAAAAAACTTGAGACTGTGTAGCCTAGTCAACCCAGGTCACATGGTGCCTTTCTGACCTTTCCCATTCCCATGCTGTGAACCCAGGTCTTCTGCAGGGCGTGATGCTGCATGGCATGACTGGGAGGGAAGGGGTTAAAGCAATCAGCATGAGGGCTCTGCCTAGCCATTTAGTATTAAACTTTTTAGCTTTACAGGGAAATCAGGGCTTGAGTTTGCAAGATGTAATTAAACTCATGTAGCATGGAGCTGGTGGTTAATTGGTCTTTGACTTGCTAGGTGTATGATTAAGTACATGGTAAGTTGAGTAAGCTGGAAGTGAGCAGTGTAAAAGACTGACAAGTGTGTGCATACTTACCTTTGATTCTCAAGTTGCATATTGCCAGGTTATGGTTAAAATGAAGGGGTTTGAGAAGAATGTTAAGAAGGAAAAAATAGCTTTAAAACATGTGCCATTACTGAAGAAGTTGCTGACTGGTAACTTGCTTAGTTTTTCTTTGTAAATTCAAGCCCTGGGTGGCAGTATCATGAAGTTCCTTACCAAGACATCCTCAGATCACCTAAGGGCCTTACGTGATGCTGTGTCTTTATTCTGTAATGTTTCTTTGGTTTCAAGCCTGGTGCTTTGTCACCCTTCTAATCTTTTTAACCTATTTGGTTGCGATTCTTTTTGTAATATTTTTGTATCAACACAAGCTTTTTTCCTCTCTTTTTTTTTTTTAAGCAGTCTTAGCTGTAAATTTGCCTTTACCCTGTAGCTAAGATTGCCTAGTTTGTCATGTGACAAGTCACACATCATTCTTGACATGTGCCATGTATATTTGCCTCTGACCATTCAAACTGCATCATAGTCATATTCTTGTTTTAAGTGCCTTTTTATTTTAACAGATGTTCACTTTTTACAGTGCTATTACTGAAGTTATTTATTAAATAAAAGTACCTTAAAATACTTATTTTGTCTCTTTATCTTTTAGAAGTTGATACTATTCAAAAAACCTGAGAATTATGCCTGCACGAGAGGTAATAATTGTAATAGTACCAAATATGTCCTGAGAGGAATTAAGTTGAAGTGATCTTGGATGATGTGTTTTACAACACATGAGCTGTTGTAAAATGCCCAAAGGTTGGGTGCAGCACCTTGTTACATGCAGGGGCTGTTGGTGTAAAGCCCCTGGAGCTCATTTCCTTGTGTGCTGGAGAACTTCTGTAGTTCAATAACTGTTCCAGCAAATGGGCTGTTTGGTTAAATCTGTCACAACACAGCAAATGAGAAAAATCACTGCATGTTGTAAGAAAATAAAGTCTTCCAATTTTTTAAGAGTATAATGTTCTAGATAGATTATCAAACCCACTTTGTAATTAAATATGAAGTATATTCATGGAATCTCAACTCCTTGGGGCTTTTTTAACTGTTGGTACTTCAGGTTATCCTGAGGCACTGTGAGGATCTGTTCAGAACATCCCTTTTATCACCCATCCGAGGGCAGAAGGAGCCTGGTTTCCATGCAGTGGGCAGGGGGAGTGAGGGACAGCTTGGGCTCTGTGTGTCTGTCTGTCTCCATGTCCCTGTGAGGGAAGCAGAGATCCAGGGGCAGCTGCTGCCCAGGCTGTGTGTGCCAGCCTAGCAGGGGGAGGGATGGGCACTGTGGGTGTGTCTGCACTTCCACTCAGGGGCCTTTCCTCTGGGCAGCAGAAGGGCGACAGGAGGAGGCTGCTCTTTGTGTTCCCCTGAGTGCTGTGTCCTGTGATGCTCTGGGTGTGCTCAGGGCTCCTGGGTGATGCTCTGTGTGGGCACAGGGCTCCTGGGTGATGCTCTGTGTGTGCTCAGGGCTCCTGGGTGATGCTCTGTGTGGGCACGTGCCTGCACAGCCTCACTGGGAATGCACACTCCAGCTCACCATGTGATGGATCTGGGGACACAGAGCTTTTTATGGGCTCCTGGGTTTGGCAACACGTGCATTTTTCTGGTGGTTGGTGCCAGTGAGAGCAAACTCTCAGATGGGAAGAAGCTGTGCAATAATTCAGCCTATGGTGCTTCACGGCAGGGTCCCACCTAAGAAAACCAAAATAGCCTGAGAACACCATCCAACCTGGCCACAAAAGCAGATATGAGTGGCAGCTGCACCTGCATGTACAGCTCACGTTGTCTGTTCCTTTGGATACTGACTACAGAATTGTCTCCACAATGGATGAGATTTTATTTAAGACGTTTGAGTACTTAACCTCCCTTTCTAATGCTTTTGTCACTTCCCCAGCAATACTGAGGATTTTAAATAGCTCCATAAGAAAGGATGCAGAAATTTCTTCTAAACACATTCTGTATTATTCATGAAAACTGAGACAAAGCAGCTTGAACAGAAAAGATAATTGCTACCTTTATGGCTGTTAGTTTTTCAACATTCTAGAAAGATTAATCCCAAATTTCTGGTTTGGACTGTATCAAAGTCCCCTTGAGGTCTGTCTTTTTACCTGTTCATGTTTCCCAGACTGCAGAGCTATTCTGAACCATGCAGAGTTCATGGCACACAGGAAGCTGACCTTTAGGAACACTGACCCCTATACAGCATTACCAGTTCTCCCAGATTAGGCAAATATTTAATTACATGTGCATTAATCTGGTTGTGTCCTCTCATTATGTTACACCTTCTGCAGTTTTCGTAACAAGTCTGCTTTTAAAATGCTTTTGTGGATTCATAGACTGCCTTTTCACAGAGATGCTGAAGCTTGGAACTTAGTGGCCCATTAAGAGAGCTTTTTTAAACCTTTGTTTGAACTGAGTTTCCAGTAGCCACTTCCAGCCAGATGGAAGCTGCTTAATATCTCCTAGTGAACAGTTGCTTAAATGAGAGAGAACAGCTGCCTTCCTACAGGATCAGATTCAAGATAAGTGTCACAGATTGTAGGATTTGCTTTAAAGCAGGATTGGATGATCCCACTAAGAGAGAAGGTGTAGTTCAAATATGACAAAAATGTAAGTGCTGGAAAGCAGAAGTAGTTGTAAAACCTTCCTGGCTTGTAAATTCTGACCTCAGGTAGTTACCCTGAATGCTGCCAGCTGGTAAAGCAGTGAACTCTTACAGTCAAGTATCAGCAGTGCATCAACTCAAGAGACTGTGATCCCACAAAAGCCACATACAAGATCCCAGCAGTTTATCAGTTTTAAAATAATTACAGTGAATGTAACCATAGTCTCACTAGCCTTAATCCATCCATTTCCCCAGCTCCTGTCTAGTTACTGAAGAGCTAAGCTAGGCAGTTGTTAACAAACATGGTTTCTTATCCTGGATTGAAACTATAATGACAAAAATACAAGTCAGCTAAAGAAAATAATTCTCTGTAATCTTATGGTTTATTAAGTAACACCCATGAACTCAATTTGCCATCGTGTGTTGAGCCTCCTGCCTTAAACTACCTCTAGGCTCCTTGGAAACTGGTTTTAGCACAGTCGTGAGCACCTAAGTATGAGGAAATCACTGATAAATATATGATCCCCTTGGGATACTGATGGGTTTTTTTTCCTTTCCTGCAAAATCTACAAAGCTTTCTTTTCCATAACAAATAAAAATTCATTCTCAGAGGAGCATAGAATGCAAGTTGGAAAAAAAGAGATGCTTTTAGTCAAGTAAAGTACCGATGAAGCAGAAATGGTGAAAGAATATCTTCTAGCTCCAAAATTCTACTGTTCTGAAGGTGTTTTTCAGTCACTCCTGGTTTTCTTCTTGAAAAATCAAAATGGCTGCCAAAGCAGCAGAAAGAAAATATTTATAAGCAACTGTTAATACAACTGCAAATTCCAGTGAGTGTTTATTAATGATAATAAATACATTGACCCCATCTCAATAACATGGATACATTGCAGATAGGAAAAAAACCCCTGTAGGACATAATTTTAAATAATTTGAGAAAATTTTTTTAATGGGGGTGTGGACACAGTATAATATTAGAATAATTATAATAAGATCAGAATAATATCAGAAACTCTAAAAAGATGACAATTGTTAGATGACCATTGCAAAATTGATAAAAGTCAAACCACCTATTGCAGTAATGCCTAATTGCAAAATGGGAAAACACAAAAAAAATTAATTCAAGGGGGTAGCTATAAGTGTGTTTGAACAGAGCCACAAAATTTTTCTTGGGCACCAGAAGACCTGTTCAAGGAAGACTTTAGAAAGATCACACAAACAGGCAGTAAAAGCAGCTGATCAGACTAAGATGATGTCCTTGAAAAAGCTGAAAATAAAACCAGAAATTTTAATGTATTCTAAAGAGGATTTAGTGCCTCATGAAAGGCACAAAAACTAATAAATACACTAACAAGAAGTCTGACACAGATTAAAAAGGACAGTTGGAATAAAGAAATAACAGAATATGTAAACTTATTCTTTGCTTATATATTTATTATGGAGGAGTTTCATAAGACAGCCAACCTAACTTTCCCCAGCAGAGGACAAATAACAGAGAAGTTACTCAAAATGAAGTGTCAACAAAATATTCTATAGAGGAATCAAAGAAGGAAAGGCAGCAAACTGCCAAAAGCCGATGCTACTCACTGCAAAAGGCTTGAGGAACTCAATGATGAGCACCAGATCTGATTTCCATATGAGTGGAAAATGGCTAACATACATAGTCTCAGTTTTTAAGAGTCTTTCTGGGACTTTAAAAAATACAAAAGAATTACCCAGATGTTTCTACCGATATCTGGTATAAATTATAAGTGGACACAGGGATAAGTGTAACATACTGTGGAAGAATCAGCACAGGCAGAGGGATGTCATATCTCACAAATCTGAACTTCTTAGAGGGAGTCAGCAACATGCAAAGAGATCATTTCATGCAACTGGATTTCCAAAGCCTTCTAACAAAGCTTTTCATTAAAGACCATTGCAGAAACCTCCAGGGGATGTGAAGAAATTCTTCAAAGGAATAAATAGCTATTAAAGACAGAAGGTAACACAGCCCAGAGCTCAGTTACCAGTTCTCTGCTCTGAGGGGGGCCATTGATGGGGTCTTTGGCCTGCTGGCAGCAGCCCTCGGTGCAGGCCAGGACGCCACGGGCCAGCTCTGCCGCGAGGGCGCGGCGCGGCCTTGTCGTGTTGTTGGCGGGAGCAGCAAGGCCCTCCAGCAGGGCTGCCTCCAGGCAGCTGGGCCCAGTGTGTGCTGGTGCTTGGGGCTGTTCCTCCCCAGGGGCAGCTCTTGGCACTTCACTGAATGTCACAAGGTTTCTCCGTTCCCCGTTTCTTAACCAGTGTGCCCAGGTCCCACTGCAGCACCAACAGCGCAGTGAACCACCCGCCCCTCCCAGCTTTGTATCATCTGGGAACGTGCTGAGGGTGTGACCCACGGTTCAGGTCGTTCTAGAGGGTGTTAAACTGGGAAGGCCCTGGATACCTCAGCAGTGCCTGTCCTGGGATGCAGCACCACTGCCGGGTCTCCGACCACAGCCCTCAGCCCGGGCGTCCAGCCACTCTTCAACCTCACTGTGCACTTACCTGACATCCTTCATCACCATGGCTGCAATGATGTTGTGGGAAACAGTGTCAAAAGCTCTGCTGAAGTAGAGATAGCATCCACTGCTCTTCCCTTGGAAAGCCATATCCATATGTTTAAAGCAAGGGAAATGGTAGAAATCAATTGTTATCTGTAAATAATCAGTGACAGTCTCTGAACTACCTGTTGCCTCCTCAGGAAATAAGATACAGATCATCAGTTTAATGCTCAGAAACAGTCAATAAAATATACAGAATAACCAGGGATTACTAGAAAAAGAGCAAAAAGCAGAACAGAAAACGCTATCAATTTTATTTTTTTTTAAAGGACTGGTGTGACTAAATCTTAAGCGTTACTTCAGTCTCAGCCTTCTTGGCAAAGATAAAGTAAAACAAGACAAGACACCGAGGAGGATGACATAACAAAAGTTGCATACCAGTTTCTATACAGGGAATGATTAAATACAAAGGGATTTTCAGCCTGGAAGAGATAACTCATCAAGGATACCATAGTGCCCTATCAAGAGGGGCAATGGAGAAGGTGAATAGGGGAAAACCAAACAGTTATCAGACAGCCCCAAGCTCAATATAAATGTGAGGTACTTCTTCCCATAACCTGTAAGTTGTAAAATATTTTGATGTACTGTGGGTACTGTGAATTTAAAGTGAACAGGTGCACAACAGAAGAATTCATCGTGGGGTGTCTGCTGCAGAATGTAGCAAATATGGCTTTGTTTGAAATGGGAGATTAAGCTGGAAAGAATCATACACTATTTTCTAGACATTTGCTTTTGAACACAGATGGAGAGGGCACTGGATTACATGAACCTTTAAATTGACCCAGAAAGGTCAGAAACCTTTATGTCTTTGATATTTACCATTCATGACACAACATTGGCCAGATATACGAGCCCCAGATTCTTGCAGACCTTTCCAGTTCGATTCCAATCACTAGACTGGAAAGCAAAAGCTTTGTGTTACCTCCTGCATTTACTTTTCTATCCCAAGAGAGATACTTTGCAGCAACAATTAGAAGTAAAATACATTTACTATTTTATAATATGAATCAAAAGAAATAATAGACATTTCAGTAAGGCTATCTGCCCTGCTCCTTTGTGTCATGCTAATGGACACATCAAAACATCCCTCCCAGAACAGAAAACAACTGATTATTTTAATTACCAAACCCTCCACTGATGTACAAGTAGAGCACTTTTCCATAAATCTCTCAAACAGCAATAGGATGCAGAGTATATCAAGAGACTTGGGAGCTGTTGCACAAGAGATTCCTGGCAGCAAGAGACAATTCACTTTAGTCTGATACATCTGAAAAAAATATGTTGGCCCTTACCAGTACCTGGCTAGGGAGACACCACCAGCCCACTGCTTTCTGTTCAGTTCTTTCACATGGTGCATGAATTATTCTACCAGAACAATAAATCCAGCCATTCTGAGGTACTTTACAGACTCTGGAATCTTCAAAGCCACCTCTAACTTGGAAGCATCAAAGTACATCTACATTTCTGTAAGAGCTGGTGTTTTAGTTAAATGATCCAAGTGCTAATTCATTTAATCCCAAAATTGAAATATGATGATTCTGTGCTCCTGTTTGAAGTATTATCTACACTCAGCAAATAGGAAATATTAAAAATTAAATTTTATGCCAGTTGTTCCCTTTCACTGGCACCTTCATCCATACAGCATCCAGAGCATTGAGCTCTCCCTGGGGGTGGGCAAGGATACTAAAGTTCAGTGGTTGGAGAACACCACAGAGTAACAGAATTTTACTGGACTCCATTCCTTGTTGAAACTGGATCACTGTGCAGTCAGAAATCTGGAAATCTTTCAGACAGAGAACAGGAAGGCGTGTTACTCCATAACAAGGTAATTATTTAACACATTCCACTTTTGTTGGACTGCTCTTTTTGACATGGCCACCTCAGATTTTTATGAAACATCCTGCCTTAAGTGCCAAAGCAGGTGAGGACTGACCTCTGCACTGAATTTAGTCTCCTGTATACACTGGTCATCAGGTTTTCCTCAATAAATTCCTTTTGAGATAGACAAAATGAAAATAACAACCTATTTTAATTTTACATTGGTGAGAACACACCGCAAAGCTGACAAGTATTCAGCTGGAATACATTTGGCAGAACAGTTAATTTCATATTTATCTAATTTTGCAATAAACATACCTGTCACTTCTGGGGGGTGCCCAAGGGCAAACCGGGGTTGTGACCTTCCTAGAGAAAGCGTCCCACAAGGGCAGAGCCTTTCCAGGGGCCTTTGCAACTCCTCCGGAGCAGCGGGTGGTCTCAGAGAGTGCAGCCGCTGGTAACACTACAAATGGTTTCAGCTCGTAGTGATTCAGCTCCTTGTGAGATCAGCTCAAATGAGACCACCTGGGCAAGCCCAGGGACGGAGAGAGACGAGGGAGCCTTGGGAGGTGAATTGCACAGGTCAGCTTTATTCAGCCATCCCTGTGAAGGGAACCACAAGCCACACTCTTCCCCTGCTCAGGGGTGCTCACAGGGGGTTTATATAGGGAAGGCAGGGGTGGGGTGGACACCAGTTAGCCAACAGGATACAGTCTATTACCATAAAAGAAGCAAGGCATGTTGGGGGTAACTTTTTGGTCACTGTAAGTTTTAGGAGAGTTCTTATCTCTGGGGAGATTTGGCCCTCAGGCATCTCTCCTCCAAGGGAGTGCAGAGAGCTCCAGCACCAGGGGCTGGCAGCCCTCCACAAATACCTTTTTGCAAAACTCCAGTAACTTGCAGATCTCAGCTATGCCAGCATTATAACTGCTATTATTCAATAGGGTAACTTCAACACCGCTGAAAAAAAAATATGTTTGCATGTTATCTTCCATTAAACAAGAATGAGTGACATCAGTTATGTTCCCTTCCCTTAGTTTTCTATCAATATTGCCCTGCTAAATGATTCTATTCATGTCAAACTGATGTTGTCCCATATATTCTTTGAAAACACTAGCACACCCTTTGGTTTTAAAACAACAATAACTCCATTACAGCTTTCTGGAAAGTTTCCACTGTTTCAAGAATGACAATAAATTCACTCTCCAAACAGCTCCTTGATCAGCTCAGTACCTTTATGAGACAATCTTCAGCTCTCAAATAAGCAATCAGCTCATGCCCATGCAGACTGGAACATTACCTGGGCCCTTGTAGTACAATATCATCAGTGTAACACATTTAATATTTCTTTTCCATTTTCTTAGACATCCCATCAGTTCCATAAGAGTTTAATAGAACCAGAAAATGGGTCAGAAATTAATACAAAAAACTTTTCTCAACCAAGATTTTCCTGCTCATGGAAAATCTTTCAAAGATTTATTATTTATTTAAAGAATTCCCAAACAGATTCTCAAAATTTATAGTCTATCAAAAATTTTGTACCAAAATGGTTTCTTACAACGACAATATTTTATCATCAAGTTTTCATATATTAAAATGTCGCTATCCACATAACAATGGCAGCTAGTAATTAAGAGTTATGCTTGGGTATAAAACATATTGTAGCCAACACTAAATCATAGCCCTGTTTCTCAGGGGCTTGCAGAAACAAGCAGCTGCAGCTGAGCAGAGAAGATGAATACAGCCCATAAGGGTTCTGCAGCTTCACTAGAACTATGAGGACACAGGGCAGCAATGACTGCAGTGCAAAAACACAAAGGAAAAGTCTACATAAATTAGCTCTGCCTTCTGTGCCTTGAACACAGGTCTTCAAGAAACTTGGCTGCAACATCACAAAATCATTTTTCAGAACTTATTGAGAACTTTCAGATAAATTTGATTAATGTTAAAAATACTTCAGTACATATTTGGATCATTAGCTATATTTTTGTGTTCTATTAAATACTGAATTAGAAAGAAAAAGGTTGAGAGGTCTATCAAAAAAGAATTTACAATTCCCTGATTTGTTTTCCTATCTTGGTAGGGCCAAAGCCTCTTAAGGCTAATTATCATTTATAGTGCATAGGTCAGTTTAGATATTCACATTTCATCTGACATATTCCAAATTAGACACAAATGTTAATAATATGTCTTTTCACTTAAAAAAAAAATAAATGTATTTTAAGCATCCATCCTGGGACTGTCTACCAAAGCTAGAGTTTTTACTGACTGTACATATAGATGAATGTATATACAGGGTCTCACCCTCTGACCCATGTACTTTTGGCTGATCTGCTACAGAACTCTCCTCTTACTGCAGGTCTTAAAATTTTGCTGCAAGACTTTCAATTTTGCTTTCAAACTTGCAGCTAAAATTCTTTCCAGCTCATATCCTTTCTTCCCTATAGGAAGTGACAGATATATTACTCAATTTAAAATTTTACAAGCTCTTATAATGCAAGATTTTGAGCAAGAGTGCTTATTGTTGAAAAGTTGCCTTTGCATTCTCGTAGTAAATACAGTATACTAAATGTTAGACACAGTAAATATTAATATTAAAAATATTTAAACTGAAGGTTAAAACAATTCTGTAAAGCATAATATACTATGACAAAGATATAATGCAGGTGTGTAACACGTTCTCTCTGTACAGGTTAAAGAATAAGAGCAAGTAATTCCTACCTGCTGAAATTTATACCTTTGATAACATTTTCCATTTTTAGTGACAGTCTAGTACTGCAGACATAGATCAGAAGTATATTTTTATGCATCTTCAACTAATATCCTCCTGGGTTATAAGTCTTTTAAAATGTTTTTTCTTTAAAAATGCTAAAGTAGCACTCAGTCAATCTAAAATATCATTCCCCAGTGTCAGAAGTTGAGTCGATGACCATTTTCACCTATGTGAAAATAGATATTCCCTTCAACTTCTTTCTTTTCTTCATGTCTCAAGCCAAAGAATTCTAAACATTAAAAATTGCTAAAAATAATTTCTATGTTTATAAAAAGCCAGTCCTGCACTCTTACTCCTGAGAGATACGAATGTCTCCATGATTCTACTCCATGGACACACATGAATAAATAATACAGCATCAGACTGCAGCTGTGTGTTACCATTTGTGCTGCCTGCTTGGCTGCCTGCCAGACCCAGGCTTTCCTGCAGGTCTTTCACATTTCATTCCAAAACTGCAAGAAGCCTTCACTGGTTTCATAGCTCCTTAGCTGGAAAACTACATTCCTATTTTTTCTTTAAAAATCGAATCCTAGCAGATGGATCTTGAGCTTAAAATTTACTTTATGTTGGAAATAACATCCACGATAAATTATTGGTCTATAGTGTGAGTAATGTTTAAAAAGAAAGTTGAAGTTTAAGTAAAAGTAAAGTTTAAAAGCTGAATGTTGTTGTTCCCTGGTGGACAAACAATACCAAAATTTAAAAATGCACAGGTAATGACAAACAATAGCATTTCTGTGATCTTTTTAATGCTTCCCCCCTGAATGTGTTACATTTTATATTTAAGCCCTTCAAAACACAGATTATATTCATCTGTATCACAACATAGCTGTGATTCCCATTCCAGCCTCTAGATCATAATATCTTCTTTTCCCATCTTACACATTGCAATAGCAAGAAGGAATTATGGTCTGACACAGGCCTGGCGATGAGTCCCTGACCCTAATTAAGCAATCACAAAATCCTCATTAAGCATGGCAGAGTCCCCCAGAAGTGACTAAACACAAGGAATGAGCTGGGCACATCCTGTTCCCCGGCGGGGCTGAGCTGCTGGGCTGGCTGGGGACGGTGCAGCCGGGGGCCCAGGCGAGCCCAGAGCGGTGCCGGCCTTGCTGGGGAGAGCCGGGCCCCTTCTCCCGGCTGGGGCAGCTCTGCGAGTGCCCAGCCCTGGCCTGGCCCCCCTGTGGGCAGCTCTGCGAGTGCCCAGCTCTGGCCTGGGCCCCCTGTGGGCTGCTCTGTGCCTGGCCCTGGCCTGGGCCCCCTGTGGGCTGCTCTGCGAGTGCCCAGCCCTGGCCTGGGCCCCCTGTGGGCTGCTCTTTGCCCGGCCCTGGCCTGGGCCCCCTGTGGGCTGCTCTTTGCCTGGCCATGGCCTCACTGACCTTGATGTGCTGAGGTTTTGCCTGCCCTGACTTTGGCCTTGCCCTTTTGCTCATTACACCCTTGCCTGACAATCGCTGGGCTGGTGGCCGAGCCCGACTGCTGTGGCCAGCCCTGATCTGACCCCGATGCCGATCTCAGACTGTGTCTCCTCACTTTGCACTCGCTGTGCTCTGGCCTGTGAGGTGACCCCAGCTGCCATCACCTGAGCAGCTCTGCCTGCCTTGCCCAGCTACTCTGGGCTTGTGCCCTTGTCAGAGCCCCCGACCATCTTGCTCTCATTGCCGTCTCCCAGATGGCCTTCCCTTGGGGGAAAGACTACTCCTGCTTCTCCTTGACGCATGGAATCTGCCTGTTCTTCATCTCCCATCTTTTCTTTCCTTTACCTTCTTCCAATTTTTGATGCAATTGATCATTCTTGCCTTCCTGGCATTTTACACCCACTAGACTCCAAGACTGGGTTTTTTTCGCTCCAGTTCTTTTCAAGACTTCTTGTAGTTGATCTTTTGATGAGTCTTTTTGCTCTTTCCCCACTCTCATTATTCCCCAGGGCAGTGTCTATAGCCTTTTGCTCATCTTACATTATGTTCTCTCTCCAGGCAATTTCATCAGCTGACACATCCTCAGTTACCATCTCCATGCTGATGACTAACAAATCAAGCTCAGCATCATTAATTGTTCTTCTAGCAATATCCTCCATCTGTCCTTCTCCCAAATTATGTAATTTCAAGGTTTTATCATCTTTAACTAAACTTGAGAAAAAAGCTAATATCTTTCTTTCCAAAAACTTGCCATACCTTTACTTTCTGGGTACTCAGGTGCACGTTCTCAGGATACTTTCAAAGTTTTCTCTCACATTGCTCTTAATAAAGAAAAGCCACATGCTATTTTGGGGTCCTGATCTACTCAACATCCTCTTTCCCTCTTTGTCCAAACAGAAGGGATTCCTTTTCAACCCTTAAAAAATGTTATAAAAATATGATTAAAAAAACCTTATAAAAACCCTTTCAATTTATTCGTGTAACACCCTTGCCTCAAAACTGTACCATGTGAATTCTTCTGTTGCCTTGCTCTTTGCAGCTGAATGTTGTTGTTCCCTGGTGGCTAGTTTTCACAAGGTTACTTTCTGTAAACATTGCCATGTTATTGTAACTCTATCTTATCACTTACATTCCTTTCTCATGGACACAGAACTTTGATGGATATTTCCTTTGACCACTGCAGTTAAGGGAGGAAGAACTGATTTCCTCCAATGAGTAGTGATTTCCAAATGGATATAAAAAATAAAGAAGGTGGGTATTGTGCCCCTTCCTTCCTTTCCTTTGAACCTGAACACAGCTGTCTCTGGCTCTTCCTTCTGCGCGCCGCCAGCATCATTCTTCCACCAGGGCCCAGTTCCTTTTGATATCAAATTTACATTTTCCAGTATTGCTTTTAAGTGTCCATGTGACATAAATCTGCATCTTAAAAAATAATAGTAAATGCTGTATAAGGTAAACTATGTACAAGAAGTATCTGAGCTGGTTGTAAATTAGAACCAGTGAAACACCCCCAGCAACAATGGTATTGAGCTTCTCAGCAGGATGTGTTAGTTCATGCACAAGTTTATGCATTTGTGGATATTCTTCCTGTTCATCTGTAGAGCTCTACAGTTCCCTCCTAACATATTTTCTCATTAAGCTTGATGCCTATTTATATTTTTTACATTCTGCCAATATTCCCAATCTTGTGTCATTTGTTTGACAGTCTGTCATCTATATATCAAATAATGTAAAGTGGTTTAGCTTATTTAAGTTCCTCTTAAAATAATTCTACTTTTCATGGCATATCCAGTACCTTTCCCTTGTGTCTGTTTCTTCATCTTGAGACTGGGAGCTGCCAGAGCAGTAACATTTCTTGAATAAGTACATGTGAGGTGGCAAATTAAACAGGGACCTAAATAATAGAATACAGATCTCTGCATCTCTGCTGCATTTACCAGTGCTTCTGTCTATTTAACTGTCTTCAAAAGCTCCTTTGTCTTTCAACTCTTCTGTACCTGGTGACAGCTTAGCAAATTTTACTGTGCCAAAGCTCCACGGTTTCCTTTGCAAAGATAAAAGCTACTCAGAAAGATGTTCAGTGGAGGAAACATCTGAACAGTGTCTGCTTTTCCTCTAGAAAATGGCACACGGTGTTTTCTGAAAAGAGTGAAGTAAACTTTCTCCAACTCCCAAGAACTGGCCTTTCTGGCATTTCTTGCTGCAGGCACATGCAGTCCCTGCAGTTTCGTTCAGTGGTGAAAGCAACACAAATACCGGTCCAGATATAGGAATTTGGGCCCATTTTGGAAAGCCATGTGCATAGCACAGATGTTGGCAACTTCATCCCCACACGAAAATTTCACATTTCGCTGTAGCATATCTTTACCTCATCCTTTATTATAACCTTACCTCATCCTTTATTAACCATTTCATACAGATAGATGAGGAACTGGCACAAATTTAAGATTTTATGGAGTTGGTCAAATTTCAGTACTAGTTGGGGCAAAAAAAAAAAGAGAAAAAACAGCACTTCACTGAGGGCAAACTGTCAACATCTTCATGACAGGATTAATGTTCTCTTACCAGGACCCTACACAATTTCCACTTACCAGTTTTCAGGCCAGTTTCTGCTGGTGAAACTGTTGCTGCTTGTTGAATTTTACTCACTTGATTTATTAATGGCAGCCTTTGGCCATTTAGTAGAAGTTCTAGTTCATTGGGAATGGTGACAGAAGCACAGGTTACCTCAGAAAAACACATAGGCTTTAATCTAGGACATAAAGTAACATTTCATTTTAAAGCTATGTTCTATATTTAATACTATTATCTTTTTGGACTATTTGATCTTATATATAAATATGTAATACATTACAGCCTTGATTATAATTTGCATTAAACCTACTGCACACACTGTTAACATAATGAAGCTTTAAAATAGATGAAGCACCACTTAGTATAAAACAAGATCAAAAAATTATTAATATTTAGCATGTTTCTGTTATTATAGATTCACCTAAAACCAAGACTTCAAGTTTTATTACATTGCTACAAACTTACTTGCAAGATGAAAATATGTTCCCAACCAGGCAAAGGTATCTGAAGACATAAGAATCATTATCTCTTTTTAGGGAAGCAAGAAACAGAAGATTCAGGGGACAGGGATGCAAAAGCTTAAGAAATAAAATAATTGCCAATGTGGAAATACCAGTGCAACACCCAAACAATATCCTTTTCTTACAGTCTGAAAAGACTGGAAACACAGATGGACAAATTCCAGTTCTCTTGGGTAACTATTGAACAAAATTATTTAATTACTTTTTAGAATTTTAAAAATGTGCTTGTGTTGCCATGTTTTTAGCACATGAACAACGAGCTCGTGGGGCTGACAGTCATTTCAGGAGTTGCATCAGAAACCTTCAGTGGCCAAGTGTGTCCGATTTCTCCTGAGAACCCTGCAAGTTCAAAGTCTTTAGCAATTAAAACATAATGTAGTCAGTCAAGGAAAACTGACTGCCACAGAAAATAACCCAAATAATTTATGGAGTCACTTTGAAAATAATCATTGTCATTGTAGGGATCCTGCAGTATTGTTTGTCTGGATCTAATTAAATTATGGTATTTTCTGCTTCTGGTGTAGGCTCCTCATTTGACAGCTATTATAAAAGCACAGGCTTTACTTGTATAAATATTCCCCATGCAGCAAAAATAGTTTTTAATGGCAAAACATATTAATGCACATATATTTTCATATAATTTTCATCACATATTACATTTTACAATTATTTAACATTCATGCATTCTACGTGTCAGCACGACTGAATGTCTTTATATATAATCAACTCAGTCAGAAACATGTTCATTGGTATAACAAATTCCCAGTGTATCAGAGAGATGCTCCTCAATGCCATTAAAACACTGGGTTTGGGAAGCATATTTCAAGGTCTCTGGCAATTTTTGGCATGATGGCAATAGTTACAATCAGATATTCTTCTTTCAAAAGAAAAGATTCTCTTTAACATCTAGTATTTCCTTTTTAAAAAGTCCATGGAAGATTTCCCTCTTCAGGCAAGATGGTTTCCAAAGTTACATTATAGAATGAAAAAACTAAAGCATTATATTATATTGTTTGCTCTTATTACAACATTAGTCAGCTGAAAAATGTTTTTATTTTAACACATCCAAGTCCTCAGTAAACAAATTCAAATGACAAATTAATGAGCTACCTTTAAGAACTCAGAAATAAGTAATTAATTTAATAAAACAAATTTCTAAACCAATAAATGGAATCATGTTTGCCTTTTTTTCCCCTTATTTTGATTTACACATCAAATTCACAGAACCTTATAGAGAGACAGGGTTTCATTTTCACTTTTTTCCATCAACTTTTTCAACTTTGGGAAGTCTGATATGAAACCAATGAAATGCTGGCAGTTGTTAACTTAAAAGAAATTCTTCAATATTTGGAAAAATACAGAATCTGTTCTATTGCAGGAGGGGTATTGGTGTGTATTTTGAACTGCTGAATATGGGAACAAATAAGACCAAGAAGAAATCTCTCACACCATAGTGCTGGGTGGGCTGTGTGACCATCCAATGCACAGAGAAAAACAGAGATAGTAAAGGGTTGCTGTTGATGACCACTGCTGCTGCAAACCCCTTTAGAATCACATTCATTGTTTCCACATGGCTTGCAACCATGGCAGTATTTTATTCTAAAATATGTTATTGATCATATTTTAATGCTTTTAAGGATAATCTTTAAAATTTCAATTTCTTTGTTAGGTTTTTACCTCTGTCCATCATGAGATTCTTGTAGATGTCTCAAATCAAATACTGGAATGTAACACTCCAGCACATTCCATTACAGTCTCTGTGCTGCTGTCATGTAGAAGAACTGATGAAGTCCAAGACAGAAAATATTTCCATGCAAAAGTCCCCAAAAGTCAAACATGCTCTGTTCAACTGCTAAACATTTATTTATGTGGAAGGGTTATGCGGTTCACTATAGTTTAAGGAAGCAAAACTAATTAAATACATTCAAACACAGGAACTAAGAATACCCAAGAGCCAACTGATTGTTTTGGAAATAGAGGAAATACTTTGTTTCACTTTTAAATCTAGATTCAGTTCCTTTATGTTTGTATTTTCCTCTCTCAAAACAATGAGAAAAGTTAAAGTGCAACGTGTTCAATCCTGGTAATTTCACAAAACTGAAAAAAAGCATAGGACAGGCAGGAGAACAAAAGAATCCCTCCTACCGCAATCAATTTCTCCAAGTTTAAACAGCTGCAGTTCAGGTTAGGAACAAGACAGTTTTCTCCCTGAATGAAGCTAAGTGTCAATTGCAAAGAGAGAGCACTGACACAGCAATACTGTAGTAATAAAAAATTATTAAATTCACCTGTCCAGTGTATAGGTGAATTTAATAAAGTTTGTCCTCATTTGCCTCTGTTTCTTTTTCTGAAATATTTTATTACTGTATTAAGTTCACAAAACACACTTCAAGATTGGAACAAAGTGCAGTGTAAATTTGCAGGTACTGTGAAGACCAACACCTTGGAAAATAAATACCTATGACACCAAGAGACCCTACCATCTCCTACCATCTAGCTCCTTTAGACAAAAATCACCAGGAAAATACATCCTTCCTGCAGTAGCTGGACTGAATTCAGTACTCTGATCAGTTTTTCATGTATTGAATTCTTATCTATTTACTGTAAAACAAAGGGAATTGGTTATCATGGCTGATTCTTGGTACTGTATTAGCCAGAAGGGGGGAAAAAATAAATGTATGACTCTTCTTTGGAAAATGACAAACACAAGGATCATATCCCATCCCATCCTCCTTCAAAAGCACTATTTTTTCCAAGAATATGAAGGAAACCTGCCTGAAGGCTGGATGAATTTGGAGTTTACATGACTGAAATATAAGGCTTTCTATTCAGATGGAGAGGAAAGAAATAAAACAGCCACTGAATGCAGACATAACTCAGCACAATCATTAAAGTTGCTGTAAATTATACTGACATAAGGTCCTTTCATGGCAGAATCTAAAGTATTACCTCTGAGAGCCTGGCAGAATTCTAACCTCTCTGTATCACAGATTTCACCTGCAGCAAGTGGATAATAATGCTTATCTATTTTTATAAACATTTTTAATAACTTGAAGTTAAAATTATTGTATGAGTCAGCCTTGTAAAAGCCAAAGAACTGGATTGCAGATGCAGCAGTTTTCTCTTGTCTTTCTGAGATTAATTGGAGTGAATCTCATTCCTTAGCTTTATCCAACTCACTTCCAAATATGATGGGTTTTTTTAAAACTTGCCTGCTGAACCCACAGGATTGCTACACTTCTTTCTCTCTGCCAATCCTCATTTTCATCCTTTTTTTTGAGATGGTGCTGCAGCTTCTTCGGTTTCTTCCATTCATGCAGGACTTTTCGTTTCCCTTAATTCGCTACTGCCAATTCTGTACTAATTCATCAGCTTCAGTAATGAACTTGGATGATAACACTTTACTGTTGCCTTCACTTTTATTTCATTTTTTGTCCTTTCTTAGATAAGCCTGGAGCATTTTTTTATAATAATGTCAGAAACACCAATATGATCTCTTCTGCATTTTTGTAACTAATGTTTCTTGAAAAACTTGTGTCTTGAATACAAATAGATTTTGCTAAGTTGCTTGTTAGCCTTTGAGGCTTCCTATTAAAGTATGTATTATAAACATATTTGCATTGGAATTCTGTTGCAGTTCAGGTTCACCTCAATGCATACAAACACTTCCTTAGGCCCTTTCAACTAAGGCATGTCCTCAGATTCTTTAAATTTTAACATTGTTTAAGCTTCAAGTCAAATATACACCTAAATAATATTTGTAGCACAGCTACAGTAAAGCACCTTTAAATATAAAAGTAAAAATACAAAAAGTGGTTAAAACAATATTTAAAGCTTTTCAAATAGCATGAACTGAAAATAGGGAAGTTGAATTAAGCTTTTATTAGAAACAACTGAAAAAATTCCCTAATTTTTAAAGTTCCTCAACTTCTAAGTTACAACTTTTTTAATACTATGAAAGAGAACACTTTCCATAAAAAGAATGATACAAGTTACAAAATGGAAGTCTAAAATAAAAGTTAAGAAAGACAAATGAATATTCCAGTATATACAAAATTTTGCCATACTTTTAAAATTTGTATATTGTTAAATTTACAGAAGTTAGTACAGAGGACACAGATTGATCAAATTTCCATTTCCTGCCCTTTTTTTTAAGCTGCTGTATTTTAGCATCTTATCAATGCTTTTGGTATATTGGAGGTATTTTTCAGTGTTCCAGTAAAAAATATGGGCAACTTGTAACCAGTGTAAGATCACAGAGAATGAGTAATTCATCTCATCCAGTTTACGTCTGCATTTGAATTAGTCTCTAATTAAACTTGTTTGACTTTCTAGCAAGTGGAAAGAAATGGATGTTTCTAGAATGCAATTAATCTTTCCCCAAAAATAGGTCCTTAAAACAGTTCAGACAAATTGTTCATTAGAAATGCCTGATTATCTCTGTTAACTATGAAAGGAGTTTAGTGGAGCAGCTCAAATACAAATGTCTGTGTGACAGACCTCCAAAGTTATGTGAAATTAATCTCATGTTACGTTTCCCTTTTCTTGGAAAGAGGAATAAAAGAGTCCACTGTGGTGATTTTACCACCTTCTGGGAATTTATTCTTTTCATTTTCCAAATTTTAAAAGTGGTGTTACTTCTAAGAAAGGTATCAAAACAGAAACCAACAAAAAAAAAACATAATAAGAAGGTAAAAAATTTACATATATTCATCTAAATATTTTTCCTAAATCAGTACTTGTAATGCTTCTTCAACTTTTCCTCAAGAATTTTTTTTTCCTCTGACTCATTCATCCTTTGGTAAGGGAAAATTGTGCTGCAGATACACCAATTACAGCAATGCCTTGACAAACCAATTTATTCTGAGATCTCTAGATTAAGTTTTACTGCAATACAAGCAAGAGACAGCCTTGCCTGAAGTAGAATGATGTTTTAATTTGGCTTGAAATAGTTTTGTAGGTAAATGGATCAGTAGAGATTAATATCTGAACATACACTGACACTAATCTATAACTGTCCTCCTGTAAAAACAACAGCCATGCTGTTGCACAGATTAAAAGTGATCCTGTATTAAAGACCTGCACTGTCTCAGATCTGCCAAATGACTTTAGGTCATTCACAAAAGCTCTCCATGTCTCAGTTTCCCCATCTGTCAAATGAATAAAAGTCTCCTACTTCCCAGAGGTGTGGCCACATTAATTAATATTTATAAGGTACTCAAATACTACATAAGCCATACATGAAATGCACTATATTCTAGTTGAACCTTGTGATGTTCATAAACTGATGATGGTAATGAAAAATGCATTCAGAGGTGAAAGAGCCATTAACAGTGAATGATGACTTCACAAGCTCTCTATGCAAAACCGTCTATGCTATCACACAAAAATAACACAAGCACACTGCTATGCTCATAAATCATTACTATAAACATAAATAATACAAATCAAAAGCATATTCAGAATACAGAGAACATTAACAGATAGAATGAGACATGATCCATTACCTGTGTGAAAATATTTTTCCCATAAAAGGGAAGTGGAAAGAACTGAACAGTAAGTGGAGCATTCTCAAGCTGTGCTGCTTATTTGTACAATGAAATAGTGAATGTCTAAGTAAAAAAAATTATACACAGTCTAACCACAGCAGGATTCAGATAATACCCACTTTTTCCTCTTTCTCTGTGTCATTATCTGTAATACACCCTATTTTGAAACACTGACAGGGGCAGGTTGTGGGCATGCTGGATGTGATGTGCACAGGAGCAACCCCCAGCCTTTCAGCAATTTTCTTCCCCAGTCCTCTGGTCAGAGAAACCCACTTCTATTTTTGTCGTTTGCTGGCAGGGCCTGCATTGTCCCAGTGTCTGCACAGCACCAAGAGCACCAAAGCCCTCCATGATGAGTGTGGAGGAGTCTAATTATTGTATTGTTTGCATAATATCTAATGATTAGTGACTAGCAACAGGACAGGCTTAAGATACAACACTATGGTGCAATAAACTCATTAACTGAAAATTTAGATAGCACTCCTTGACAAGAACATGCCTTTTCCATTTCAGATGCTCAGCTCCAGTGAGAGAGAATCCCTGAATAAGCAGAAACCCCATCCCTATAATAATATCCACAATAGAACAGAGTAACATTTACCCAATAAATTGGGTAAAGCAAGAGCAAACAATCATAGTTAATGATTTTAAAATGCAAAAATATGTACTCTTTGCAACTGCATGTTTATTTTATCAATTTGCTCTTCATTATACTATATCTTTGCTAAGATAGAAATAATGCACCCAGGCAAATAGATTCATGTGATGACTCGCTTTAAAAAGGTAGTTGGTGAGCAGTTTGTAAAAACACATGGACTAGGTGTTCATATTTCATAATTAATACAAGGAGCATAATCCTGGACAGATTACTAGACTAGATTATAAGTATTGAAGTTGCACATACACTGTATTTAAATATTCATTGTATGGTCAAGTACTTGCAGGTTAGGAAATGCCTTAACTAAGTTTGCACATTTAATTTTTATTCCTACTTCTTTGTACTTCACATATCATACTGTCTCATGGAAAAATCTCTATCATGTACCTGGAACACCTCCACTTTACACAATGGGAATCCCTAAACCAATGGCTATTGATAACTTCATTCAAATTGTTGATAAACATTACACAACTTGCAAACGGTCTTTTGGAAATGGATTGTAATTTTCTGATGGCATTTTCCTCTTTCTTTACAATGCAGATCACCTCTGTGAGTGCTTTAAAAACGTTAATTCATGCATTTTCAGAGACACTTTGTATGATGGATGAGGTGATGGTGTAATTTTATACATGAGTGTAAGGAGAGCAAAGTCAGTAATGTCAACCTGTTTCTAAAGTTCAAGGTGAGCTTTGATTTTTTTTCCAATGTTAACATTTTGTGTATTCTGGGTTCCCAGTGACTTCACTTGTGACATTTTCAAATTGTACTTTCCACCACCTTTCCAGTCTTTACTAGAGTAACTGGGCCAGGATCACACAGGAAGACAGAAATTCAGTCCTGTTGAGGGACTGTGCAGCTGCCCAAACTCTTTCTTTTTCTGAGGCTCATTTCTGTCTCATTCACTGCACATTCAGTTTACATAGTCTGAAAACAAGTGAACTGGGGATATCAGAGACAACTTCATTCCATGAGGACCAAGTTTCATGCACTGAAGAAAGCAGGGATCTTGTAGAAAAAATACTAAGTGACCACCTATTTAAGACCCATACCCCACCATGCTTACAAAAGTTCTCCAAATGAAGATTGCACACACACTTTCTCAAATAAGAGACTCACTACTTTAACGTGTCTCTAAAACTGGGGGTTGTGTGTTGTTTTTTATTTTGCTTTAATGTGAATATACCTTCTCAAACGTTTAGAGAACAACAAGGAGAGAAACACATGTACCACTTTCTCTGCCCTGCCTCTCCAGAAATTTCATCATGTGTAAATAAAGTTATACCCACACAGGATCTGAACAGTACTGGACCACTCAGATTGGCAGCACAAGAAAACTGCCCAGCAACAACTTGTTGTCATCTTCTACACAGAGAAATCAGAAAAGAGGTCACCACCTACCTTTTAATTGATTTCAAATCTATCTGATGATGGCAGATGCACACACTGAGAATTATAGATTAATTCCAGGTTCCCGGGAGGGTTTCTCCTTCTTCCTTTGACATTCAACTTTTAGTTTTTCCTGCTAACCACATTCTCTTTGTCTTCTTTAACATGTAGCTGCCCAGCAAACCTGTACACCAGCCAGTCAGCATCTGCAAGCTCTCACATGATAGTGTTTGAACAAGGAAAGCCTCAGACATTCCCCACAGGCTCAGTTTTAGCACCACAGTAACTTTCAGCACCATGACAGAAATGTTGGGCATTCTGCTGAGCTCTGGAGTCCTCAGACTAAGCCTCTGTGCTGATCCAGCAGGGACAGAGCAACAGCTGTAGGGATCCAATGACCCCACTGCCTACAGGGCACAGCAGAGTGAGAGTCTAATTCATATACAGGAGCATGTAATGAAGAATGCTACATATAGATAATATCTTTCTAAAAATTGTATACCATGCCCAGTTTCTGTATAGAAGTAAAAACAATAAAACTGGATGATTATAGTTAAGAAAAACCTATTAGTATTTACTGAAAAGATAGGAATTGTTTTTCTCAGACTTATTTGGCCAAAACATGATAGCAGTCATAAAAATAGCAAATTTGCATTAATATCAGAGAGGTTCTGCTACCACATTCCAAATCCCTGCTCCAAAATGCGACCATATCAAACCTGATAGTTCTAAAATCTCAGTACCAGGGAGACTAAATGTGAGCAATATAATCCTTTCACAAGGTCTGCCAATATGATCCTGGGAGCTCTAAGCTCCTAACACTGACCTTCACATTGGGAAAACAATTGGTAGAAACTATTAGAGCTATAATGTTGAAGATGGATAAATATGGTATACCTGGAGCAGAATTACCATCAGTTCTGTAAGTGCACACTGGGAAAATAAAGTGCAATTGCACATATAAAAAAAAATGGATTCTAAGTAAATGTAATTCCTCCTTCCTCTCCTGAAAAAGCTAGTAGCTAGTTCATTGTAGCTAGTTCTTCAAAGATAAATAACTCTTAGTTCTAAGTGGATAAAATCTATTGGATTATGGAAATAAAAATCAGCAGAGGATAATAAGCGAAGAAAAATAAAATTCAGAAGAAAACCATTGTCCTGCTGTATGCATGACTGGTATGCCCACACCTTGACTACTACATCCACCTTTGGCAGTCCTGACTCAGAAAGAATAAAAATGCAGAAAAAGTGCAGAGAAAAGTGACAAAGAGAGCAGGAACTGCTTCACTTCAAGTCAAGAACTTGCTTGTAGTTTCCTTCAAAATACAACAGAATCCTTCTCATGCAACAGATACAATAAAGAATATATAGAATATATAGAATTCCTGCAGAATAAGGAGTGATTGCAGAATGTGAGTTGGAAATTATCGTTCCTGTTTCTAAAATGAAAGCAACAGGATAGATTTTGAAATCAAACAGCCATTTACATATTAAATCCAACAGGAAATAATTTCTATTGTAAAAACTAAAAGTATAAATGGCTTTTAAATATGCTTCACAAATTTGTGGAGGGTATGCCTGTTGGTAAATAATGAGCATTGGGAACCAGATGGAGACACAACTTCCGAGCTGCCTCAGCACCCGTCAGTGCTCAGGGTGTGTCTGCCCGTGCAAGGATCGCTCTGCACTTGTTCCCTGTGTCCCCCCCCGGGGCTCTGCTGTCCTCAGCAGCAGCCCCTGGCATTTCAGTTCACTCCCTGCCTCCTCTCACTTTCTTGCCCTGCTGAGCCAAACACTCACACAGAGCCCACACCACATAAACCAGGGGAGCGTTCCCGGATCCGCCTGTGGCCGACATTCCCGTGTTCTTTGCCGGGCCTGCTGATTGTGTATGAGCTGTGTTTGCACCCCACGAAAAATATTTCCCTGGTAAAACTCTCCTTTTCCCAACAACCCAGAACCACAGATCCATGGAGATGTCTTATTCTCCAATGTGTTTAAATCCTAATTTAATATGCTATGTTATTTAAGATCGTATTTAGTTGAACATGCAATACTGCCTTTGTCAGAAAACACATTTTACTTCCCAAAGCAATTCCACTAGGCTTCTCACTGATTTCTCCAATTCCACAAATGGGGTGAAGTGCATATGAGAAAGCATCCACTTTATTCAAATCCTTTGATGGCTCAGGATATGATCCTAACTAGGCAAACAAATTGTTAATGTGGTGGTGGAGCTAGAAAAATATATATCCCACAAAACTGATGGCACTTTGTTATAAAAACACTCTAAGTAATAAAAACTTAAAATTATAAAAAAGTAGGAGAATGACAGAAGCCAAGTTTCCACTGTAGAACTTCTCTGTGCATTTATTTTTTGTAAAAATTTATTCAATTGAGGTATTAATACGATTTCTATCTGTTTTAATGGAATTAGTAGGAGTTGAATATATTTACATACATGCATATCACTAGGAGTTCACAAAACTCTGATTGTGGTTAGATATTTGAATTATGCCCACAAAGAACAGACTGACACTAACACACTTTCTTCCTTTGTCAGATATGATTGAAACTGGTCAGTAGGTTCAAAAAATATTAGACATGGACTGCAACATATGACAATAAAAGCTTAATTTCCCCATGAAACCTGCCATGAAGCCCTATTGGAAATTTAAGGAGAAAGCTGCAGAGAAGGAAAGGAGTTCTGGACCCTACTATAAAGCAGATGAGCTGAAGTAAAGGGAATAAACAGAGAGTATAAACTGAGTAAAGAGAAAGGCCACAGGAGTATCTAAAGAAACTTTTCACTCCAAGGGACACCTCAAAGTGGCCTTACCGTGAATGGAAGGGAACTTTTGCTGAAATAAGACATTTCTGAAATTCAGAAGAAGTATTAAATGCCATCGCTCATTTAGCAAACCCAAGTACAATGATGAATTGATGGCTTGAAGTCCATGTCAGACGCTGCCCAATTATCAGTCAACTTCAAGAAGGCCTCTGTAAGCACAGACATAAGAGAAATCTTAGAAAAGAATAATCTTGCTTGTACCTTAGCCATCTAGTAATGATACTTCAATACACATGTACACTGCATTAAAACTACTAAATTTGACTTTGATCTTCTTGACAAGTTTATCTGAAATTAGTTAGATCTTTCATATTGGTACTGATCTGAGTGACTGCAAAGGAAACGACACATTGCTCTTTATTTCTGAATTGTATGAAAGAATCTTTCTTTTAAATTGTATCATTAGAGAAAAAAGTATGTTCTTAGCAATTTTACATCCAAATGTATCAATATAATCACTATATCAATGAGAAAATGGGCATAAATGGTGTATTTCAATGTAGGATTGTGCCAATTTAATCTGCAGACCCTCGATTTTCCTACTTAATCATTGAATTTGTTGCTACAAAGAACTTGAGCTGAAAAATGTATTGACTTAATATATGGAAATTGTAAACAATTATCATGCTATATAAAATTCATGAAGTACTTTTGGTTTAAATATAATTAATCTTTCATGAATTACATAAATATATAATTTATGTATGACTAGGATCTAATACTATACTTATGCAAAGGATTCTACCTAAAATCTTCTAATGTACCTATACAGAATAAAAGTGCTAATCAACCGTCAAGCATTATTAAACTGAAGTGTTAGAAAGGTGGAGCAAAATAGTTTATAGTCAAAACCACAAGTCAAAAAAGCCCCAATAACAAAACCATACAAAAATATTCATGTTTTTTATGATATTTAATCTTATCTAAAACCTCCAAAGAAGAATCAGCCATTTTAATATCAGTTTTAAGTCGCATATAAAAGAATATTTCTAACATTTTCAACCCTTTGACTAGTAATGCTTCACTTCAGAAAGCAATCTTTTTACTCACAGGTTTTTAAAAGCATCTGATTCTCTGTCCATTTTACTTCAGGAGAATTCTTGCTATAAAATTCACAGATGTTAAATAATTTCTTCCTTTCTTTCCAAGGTGTTAAGCTTATTAATACTGTAGTAATAAAGTCCATTTGATTTTCTGCTGGCTCAACAGTCTCCCAACTCCATTTGGTGTGTTGTTTGATAAATGAGGAAACCCAGTGAAGTGTGAGTAGGTTAACTAGTGATTGATAAGACAATATCCAGTAAGTAATAAGAAAAATGTGTTAACAGTGGGGAGAAGAACTTTTGGCTCAGAAAAGAAAACCAGACTAAAACCAAGTAAACCCATCTAAGCTGCCTTTTTTTCATAGTGACAGAAACATTTATAACTATCCTCTCTGAGAAATGTCTTAAGTCTACCTGAAATAAAGGTCTGTGCTAAAGCTTTATAAAAAGCAACTAAGAAGAGCATGTAGGAGCTCAGGTCTCTCTTGTGTAAAATAACTGACTTCAGTTCAGTGGCAAGTTCACTGTGCTTGTGAAGTACTTTGCATGAAAGTATTACCAGTCTTATAAAGTACTTCCAAGCAATATGAACTTACTTCACTTTAATTCTTTACAACAAGTAGGAAGGGATATAAATGTTGGTGAAACTACCTGATCTTTTTGAGCCCAGCTTCATCATTATTTCTTCACATCTGAACAAAAACTGCTGCATCTCTGTTTGCAGACATTCATGTAACTTGTTGGCCAACAGCAGATGCCAAAGCCTTACTGCTGATTCTCACAGCACTTCTCCCTACCACACAGATGTTACCAGTCTGCACATGGATGTTCTGGCATCAGCCCAGATACCCCAGGTGGCAATAACACACAGAAGGTCCTTCACTGTTTCTTAACATTTTGTTTTCAAGTCAAGTAACTATAGGATGCACTGATACCATCATCTGCTTCCACACAGCTACAAGGCTCTAAATATGAAAGTATTCTTTATCATTCACATTTTAAATAGTGCTGCTAAATACAGGAGGGTGGATGTCAGGCTCACATTACATTTTGAGAGGCTGAGAAAGCTCCAGTGCAGTTACAACTCAGGGGTCCACACTTTGGTGCAGGGATTAAAGCAACCATGGTGGAAACAGGGAAAAGAAGTTTCAAAACTGTTACCCATGATCAACACACATTGCACCAGGCAATATGTGCTCAGGAGATGGGCTGCAGCAGTCCTAACAGCTTCAGTAAATCTACAGTTAGGATAATGCATGTCAAAAGAATGCACACATTAACTCAGAAGAGGGCATTTCACTGGTCAATCATGGAATTAAAAGGTCTGGTATACGACTTCATTGCAATCTGAGTCAGAAATAATTTTTTGGGGATTTTTGGCATTCCAGCTTCCAATGAAATAAGACCATAGTCTAATGCTCCATCCATTTTCTCAGCCACTACCCACTGCAGGCATCGAACTGTTCGTCAGGAACTGTAGTTGGTATTGATGCCAAGCCAGTACTGAATGAATGGACATGAACCTAGAACATGAAAAAAAAGGTGACAAAATGTGGGACATAACCCAAAGCCAAAGTTACTATTTTTGAGCCACAAGGTCCTTTTGGTATGTCTAGCTGCCAAAAAAGACTGGGAAATTAGTGTATTTTTAATAGTTTTATCAAGGGAGTTTTACCATGTGAAACCTATTAATTATACCAAGCATACATTGGGGTCAGAAAATCCTATTTTATAGGTTAGGCAACTTACTAATCAAAGACAGGTTTCTTTGTTCTTTTGGGTTAATAAGACATGATATATTTACACTAAAGTAGATATTAGTTTCATAATTTTTTACCAGACAGATATTAAAAAGGCTTTGTACTAGATACTATTCTACTATCTAGAGCCAGCCACTGGCAATGTGAAACAACATGTAGAATGGAATAATGACTTTAAAGTTATTAGGCAACAAAATAGTCTAAAACCTATGTAATATCATACTTATTGTTTAAAAAAGTATCATTGGGTTGAGTGCAAAGGTTACTGAGATATGCTTTGGCAGAGATTCTCCAAATAGATGCTTGAGATTTTTCTGTACAGTTGTGCATGTCTAGAGACATGGAAAGAATTTCATCTTATTCTTCCCAGGGCTGTGGATTCAAAGATTTTATAGCAGAATGAACAGAAATACAGTGTGGTATAAATTTTCAGCTCTATTTTTCAGACTCATTTTTTCAATTTCTATTTTTTGTGTTGATGTTTTAGAAGCTGCTGTTCTTAGATTGCCAACATTATTCCTCACCTTTTGATTTCAGTTTCACAAAAAGCTTTATCAAGCTTATACTGTTTCTTCTTGCCATAAAACCTAGCAGTCACAAGGAAATTTTGTCCCTTAGATAAACTAATTTTCCTTCAAGTTTTCTTGCAGCTATGGAAAAACAGCACTTAAAGGAGTTATAACAGTTGGCCTTTTAAACAACAGGCTCAGAGGACACCACAGCATGTAAAATAACAGAAGTTTCAAATGGAAGACACTGAAGTTCTGTTCTTTCTGAGCTGCTCTCAGAGCAAGACTTGAGCTGAAGGGGGAAGATGACTGGCAAGGCCCAAATCAGCCAAAGCAGTGGGTTAAAGCAGCTTCAGGGCTGCTCAGGCTGTTCCCTGGGGGTTGCTATTATGCCGTGTTGCCATCTAGGGATCACAAAAGTGCAATACCCAGGGGCATGTTCCAACACATTCAGGGCCTGGAAAAACATGGTTCTATTTTGTATGAACCTCAGCTCTTCTAATTTCAAGGATTACTCTAGACAACAGTCACATCTGCTTTTCTTGCTCCTACTCTTGCATTATACAAAGAAGGAGTTGGGACCAAGACGGACCCAAAAAATATGTCAGGTTTGGGTGCATCATTAGTTCCTTTCAGGAGCGGTAATCTCTGCACTCAAGAACAAATGAGAATCCTTCAGAGTTCGACTGAAATAGGACACTAGCATTTATTTCCCTCTCTGTAACTTGAAGCTCTGAACATAACATTATCCCACACTTCAGGTCTGCTGATCTGCCAAATACAGTTTTAAAATTCTAGTAGGCTGTAAGTCTTATTCTTTCAACAGAAGAGAAAGACAAAAAAGCACTGGCAGAGTGTTGCAAATGGTAAGAAACATAAAAGTCTTAAGGGAAAGAACAGAAGACATGCGGTGCCTGTGGAGTGGGGAGAAAAAGAGTAGTGAAGGTCATGACAGGAAAAGTAAAATAAAGAGCCATGCAAAAGATGAAAAGAATAGCAAAGCTTCATACAAGAGCATGCAGGGCACACAGTAGCTCTGAGAGGGACTAAGAACACAAAGAGAGTCTGGCTGGCAACAGAAGGATGTGAGGCACTGTTGGAGAGATAAGGGACATCTGTATCACCTGGTGGGAAAAGTACCAAAGAGCCTGGGTACCTTTGGCATGGGAAAAGTCTGGAAGATTTCTGAGATAAATAAATATGAAACTTGGCTGAGTGAGGACTGGAGAGATGTAATCAGTGCTCTGCATGTGCACTGAGCACACTGAAGCAGGCCAGCATAAAGAAACTTTGCCAGGATAGAGTCAGGATCACAGTAAAAGTAATCCAGGATTAAAAACCAGTGGATGAACTAGTCTTAAGAGCAAGATGAGTGTGTTTTATGGCAAGACCCAAAGCCAGAAAGGAAAGCAGTCCCTAGTGTAAAGTACAGCACTGGAACATGTCATAAAATCACAGCCTAGCCCAGGCCAGGAGGGTTGTCAAAAGATCATCTGGTCCAACCATTCATGGGAAGGGGAACCTAGGTCAGATCACCTAGCACACTGTCCCATCACATCTTGAAAACCTCCAGTGCTGGGGACTCTACCACATCCCTGAAGAGGTTGTTCCAGTAAATGTTTGTTCTCGCTGTAAAAAATTTCTTTCTTGTATCACCATGAAACCTTTCTTGGTACAACCTCTTCCTGTAGCACCTTGTCCATGTGGCTCCTTGTGAAGTGAGAACATCCATCCTCTTTGTAGCCTCCCTTTAAATACTGGAATGCTGTGCTGAGGTTCCCCTGAGCCTTCTCTTCTCCAGGGAGCAAAAATCAAACTTCTCTTTCCTCATAGGAGAGTCCCTCCAGCTCTTTGATCACCTTTGTGACCCTCCTCTGCACCTTCTTTGGTCTGTCCATGTGTTTCTTGAGCTGTGGTGACCAGAACTGGACACTGTACTCCAGTGTGGCCCAACAAGCACTGCCTGGAGCAGGATGATCACATCTCCATCTCTGCCAGTAACGTCCCTGCAGCTGCAGCCCAGGACTCCATGGGCTTTTCTGCTGACTCAGATCACGTCAGGATAGACAGGTCTGTCAAGGAGCAGAAATAAGAATTTGGGAGTTTGAACAATTTGAACAATGAAGGACAGACATTGCCAATGCTGGCTGGGGGGAATGTTGAGTACCTGGACAGTTCCTTGGTGGTGGGGCTTGCTGGGCCCTCTGGCACTGAGGGGACACTGCAGAAACACTCTCACAGGTTCTGCCTGGCCAAAACAAAAGTGCTCAGGGGCATGACATCCCCGGGGCCTGTATTTCAGTGGAGCTCAGGTCTCATCCATAAAAAGTTCAGTTGCAGTGAGGACCCAAGCAGTGTAAATGACAAAAGTAGGAATGTTTTGAATACAAGAAGCTTCAGTTCCTAATGAACATGCACTTGAATAGGCACCTTTTGCTGGCACTCAGCATCTTGGCATTTGCTCCCCTTAAAAAGTCTAATCACCAAGAACCAAATACAGCTGCAAATAACTTTAAAACTATAAATTACTCAGACTAATGCAGAAATTTTTGAACTGAACTACTCCTCCAGGTTTCAATAGCATTCCATCACAACTAATTAGACTGTTTTCAGAAAATACGTATTCTTAAAAATATACATTTTGATTCTCAGAGAGTAACCAAATATAAGTTAAATAATTTTAGGGAAACAAAATCAGGTTTATATTTATAAATCATGTTTATATTTTATTTTACCTGTTTATAAGGTAAAAGCTAAAGTTCTGGTGCCAAAAAGAAATATCATGGTAATTTTAAAAATTAAGAGGAACATGAGATGAAATATGTAGCTATGAGAATAAAGAAAATATTTATGAACAGTTAACTTCTCTCCCCTCCATTTATAAGCAGTTAACTTTCTCCCATTTGTGGACCGATAACACACCTTTTTTAAGTTGGCCTATGTGGTTAAGACAAAACAAAAGCCTTTCTTTTTTATCTTATACCATACTGTAAAGCACATTTCTATAAAGTTTAATGATCTTTGTTACAGGTGTAACTCACCACTTTCAGATGTACCATTTACAAACCACTGGGAAACATTTGCATTAAGATTTGTGTGTAGCAGCCTCAGCCTTGGAGGCTGTGTGTATTCTCCATCTTTGCTCAGCCCAAAAGGGCTCTGGCAGTGCTTCATGGAAATTTACTGTGTAAATAAGGTGTTGTTGTGATCCAGCTGGCAGTACATGTACTAGATCTAGGCTGTAGGATATTTCCTTTTGGTCTGATATTTTTTCTTTGTGGAAATTAAAGAGAATTTTTTTGACAGAAGAGAAAGGCTCTTCTAGCCCCTTGCTAAGAGATGCTGCTACCATTGGTCCCTGTGAGAGGCAGGAGCCAGCAAGGAGCACTTTCCTCACTGTACATGACCAGCACAGGAATGAAGGTTATTGTTGCCTTTGCAGAACATGTAGGGAGGGCACACGAGATATACAAAACCCTACATGAGAAGGCAGCATGGTATGTTTACTGATGTGTACTTTGTCTTGCTGATTGATTACATTTTAATCAACAAGCGAACTAAATTTTGTCAGCTTAGTCTTCAGGGCTTTTCCCAATATAAATAAAAAGACAAATAGGAAACACATTGTTTAAACTTAAAAATAGGGAAACTGCCAATAAATATATGCTGTAAGTCAGAATCTCTAGAGAGCCAACAAAGATCTTAAAAAGCAAAGAATATTTGATCAGCAAAATTAGGATACAAGAAGGAATTTAAAAATAATTAGGTAAAAAATAGGTTGCAAGTACTGTATTTGTCCCTGAGTGGTTTGAAATATTACAGCTGATAATAATAATGCAGAAGAGCAGACCTGTCAAATAGGCAATTTCTTATTTGAGAATATGATGGATGCTGCAATAATACCAGAGAATGTATTTGAACTACTGTGCTTTCCAACAGCAATTAATAATGGCATGAAAAAACAGCCACTGTATTCTAATATCTTAAAATAATTAATGCCTTATCACTTGCATCCTGGAATTTCAGATGAGATGACCAATTAATGTCTTGAGCTTGCTGACCAGAGTTTATATTGCCTGATTTTAGTTTCTCAGTGAGAGGTGCACAAACTGAAATAAAATTGTCTATAAAAAAGGCTAAACTTTTTTAAAAACTAGGAGGAGAAGTCAAAGCTTGTATGACTACAGTTCAAAGTCTTGCTGAATCTGGCATTGTAAAGGACTTTGGTTCAGACATCTCAGAACCTCCATATCCCCAAATTTGTATGCAAATGTAGGCTTTGCTTAAATTCCCCTTGATATCCTCTTCCTATGCTCATCAAGCTTTTGCTGACTAAACTGGCTTCCATTCACTGTGTCACCAGCATCAGAACATTTCAGAAAAGAAAACTGAATTGTGACAGCACTGCCCTTGCCACACAGATGGTGCATTTGTTTGCAGCAGCAGTAAAAGTGAACACCAAGGGTGACTCTGAACAGCTCTGAGATGTTTTCAACAGTGCTCCTTTATTCTAAATGACAAATGTGAATTCAGAAAAGGACAGATAAAATCTGCTGAACACATAAACCAGTCAACAGGCAAGTCAGTGGAACACAGATGGACTGCAGCCATTATTCACCTTATCTGAATCCATGGTGTTGCAGCTGAAATTTCCTAGGTGTAATAAATCATATGGGAAAATGGTCTCCAACAGTAGCTCCTCTAATAAAATCCATAAGAGACCCCCTTAATTAGGTGAAGATGAAAATATGAGAAAACAACAGAGTGTATTAGTGAAGTAGAAGCACCAATTGCACGTTCCCTTGTTTGGCACAGCACACTGTAAACAACCCAGCAGCAGCAGCAACAGGTCTGTCCTGCAGTCTGGGCACAGTGCTCACACAAGAGCCACTGTGTGCACAGAAGAGGACTGCAAGCAAGTGAAAAAGATGCTTTAACAGTTACTTGTGCTTGCAAACATATCAGTGAGTATTTACTCAGGATCAATTTTAATATATGAATGAGGATTCAGCGCTTGGATTAAAAAGCCCTGAATAACTTTCCACCTGGCCCAAGACCTGCACCAAAGCTGATGTGACTCTCTTTCAAATATCAGCACATAACAGGGACAGTAGATAAAACAATCTCAATCAAGTAGTTGACGAAGTTAAAAGGAAGGTTTCACTGTGGGCTTTTCTTTTTTTTCATATTTTTTGTGACTTTATTCAGAAATCACACCCGATATTTATCCACCAGCTTCAACCAATTAAACATAGACAACTGAAAGGGTAGAATTTTTTAAAATGCATCTGTGCCAACATGAGGTGGCTAAAGTTTTCTTTCAGTAAGTATATAACCATACTGGACTTCTCCTATGGACATAGATTTAGTTCTGAAAGGACAGAATATTTTTAGTCCTACAACAAGTCAACAGAAGATACATTCCAAAACTAAAGGAGATCGTTAATACATAAAAAGGTGTAGGCAGTGAACTGACCAGTCTGTGCAGAGGATCTGAGCAGGTACTTTCAGATCATCACACAAAGATACTACAGAAAATACAGGGAGGGAGGAAAGCCTGTCATCTGAGATGTGCAGCATACTTTGGCAGCCAATACCAACAGATGCTTTGGAGGTTTATTTCTGTTTTCTGTTTTCAGAAGACCTACATGCATATTTGTAACAAATTGCATTTTGCCTATATTGACTTCATTGTTTTTCCACAGCTTTTGCCACCAAACATCATCTTAAAACCACCAGAACTGTCACTGGCAGAATTTCTGATGTGAAAATAGTGAATGATATCTCAACCTGTGACAACACTGTGACTTAAATCATCTTGGTCTAGTCATAAAGTATTTGAAGATGGGTCCCAGCACAAGGAAACAAAGTCAGCAGTGCAACTTCAGTGTCTGAAGTAAAGAAAAACACTGCTTAAAGTAAGATTAATGTGAAAAGGAATCCTTACTGATGGTCACAGTGCTGCAGAGTTTGAATGAGAGGAAAACAGTGGTAAATGGGTTATTGGTCAAAGGCAAATTGGATCAGCTTATTAAGGTGGGCCCAAGGAGAGCAGTCCATGTACCTGTGCATGGCAAAAGTTCAACCCTGAGAGCAATGGTAAGGGCTATTGAGAGAAGCAGGCAGATCATACAACCGAAAAGGGGTCATAGCAAAGGATACAGGAATTAATGGGATGGTTTGCTGAAGAGGGGCATCAGTAATGGTAATGCAGCAAGAAAGCATATAAAATTTTGGGATATACATAAAAAGTACAAGGAGTTACTTCATTTTAGTGCTGGCAAGTAGTGTAACTGCTGTTGGCATATTGTGCTTATGTCTGATGTCCATGGTGTGTTAAGCACAAAGATTGCTGATAAACTAGAGAAGCACTACAATCACATAACATCCTTAACAAAGAGTAACATTTTTTGAGTCTTATATACTCAAACAAAACCAGGACTTGGACAGAGAGATGGAAGGAGAAGGTTTAATAATTTACAAAGCCTGTGGTTTAAAGTTAAATTTGAAGTAAGTCGAGTAATCACTGTAACAATTTAGTGAAGATTTTGTGGATTTTTTTATCACTATGTATTTTCAGTCAAGACTGCATGCTTTTTGAAAATATCTGACCTGGGTCAAACAAGAATTAAGCTAGAGGAGTCTGTGTCCTCCTTTATAATACAGTCAGGCATCAATAATCCATTCTTATGCTATAATTTATGAATTTTCCAAATTACAGCAAATCAGTTTTTTGATTCTTCAAGAGCAGTTATGCAGCTATGTGAACATTATCTATTGAATAAAAATGCAAACTATTTATGCATTTGGTGATCTTTCAACTGAAAACGTTCAATGCCACTTTTATGAAAGAAAACAAATGATCATTTACACATGAGTTACATAAGCACTTTGATATCCTCCAGCTCTTGCCATCTACCTAATGATTTACTGACTTAACAGGACTGGTAATTCACTTCCTAAAGACATCAAGAAAATATTGTCAAAAGAAGATCATTGAAATTTGTTTATTACAAGTGTAGAGATAGAGAGCTACTTGGAAAATAGAGTTAAATCTTTATGGGGAAGATAAAGATTAATGCAAATGAAAGATCAAGAATAAGAAAAGCAATTGTACTGCAAGCGGAATGTAAAAAGTGGTTATCTAACTCAGTAACAAACTGTTATTTGAGTGCTATCAGGTTTTAGCCAATTTTTTTTTTGTGTGTTAGCCTGAATCCTAAGGAACAGCTAGTTCATTTCTTTGCTCCTGTACAGATATTCTATTTCCCCATTTTTGAGCAAAATCTCAAGATGAACATTCACACCAAGCAATGGACAAAGGTTTAAAAAAAAAAAAATATGTGCAGAATGGATGATGGTGCTCTTTGGAGTTCCTCTGAACTGTAAGAAATTTGGGGAAATTTGACATCAAGTCACATGGGGTTATTCTTAGAGCATGAGAACATATGGTTTGGCTTTTCTTGGAACAATTATTCAGATTTTTTAAAAAAAAGTCACAATGTGTATTTCAATCCCTATCTCAAATCTTAACAATTATCACTTGATACACACTGTTTTCAGTGATGGTGAGATCCAACATAAGAGAAAGTGATCCTGCCTTAAACGGTTACCATACATCAGCTTATCTACAGAACTGGTAAGCTTCACATCTGAAGGAAATTTGGAACAGTTCAGTTTAATTTAGACTGCAACAAAAGCATCCAGTCAAATTCTTTCACATTTGACACAACACAATATTTCCACAGACACTCACCAAGGTTTGCTTATTTACTGTGCAGTGTTTAGCCCCAAGTTATAGCATGAGTAGCCATTATACTTAAGATCCTCGCAGTAAATACAATATTATCTAAGGTATTTTGTGCAAAGAAGTGCAAAGAATTTGAAAATATGCATCTATTACTACTGCAAATATGAAAAATAAAGAAAAAAGTGTTTAAAAACCTCCAGCAACATAATAAAGGATGTCCTGAGAGGGCTATGACCTACAGACCATACTCCTCCTCCAAAGCATGATTTGCTCCCCTGGATGTAGTGATGCCCTAAACCAGAGCTCTTTCTGCCCCTCCACCATGCTTCTGAGGGCTCTGTCAGACCTGTGCTAGTGTAAGGAATATACTCATCTGTGAGACACTGCAGGGAGATGAAGGATTCTCCAAAAACAGGAGAAGGAACCTCCGCAGTGTGTGTGGTCACTTTGGTCCCAACCTCCCTATGTGCTTGTCCACTTGCATTAACACCTTCGAGGCGACCCTTTGGTAATCAGGTGTTCATACACTGAACACTACCACCAGGAGCAGTAATTGAAAATTCATTAAATACAAACTAGGAGGAAGGTGCAAAGAGTTGACACATAGTCCTCAAGCTCATGGTTAAGAACAACACTTTCGTTCCTAAAGTGTGCTACATCTCTTCAGGCCCATACAATGTGAACTACTGGCTACTTTTTTCCCTAGGACTTGTTTACTGCTAGCAGGTCAGGGTTATGATTTTTCCACCATGCCCTTTGGATCCTTTCATTGCCTCTTCTGCATCAAACATAAGCTTTGCATCTGTATTTTCAACGCTTTCAACAGCCTACTTCCCCCTTATCTATTTTCTGTCATTATAAAAAGATTAATGCCAATTCGATTAGGTTTGTGTAGTTCACCTGCTGCTCTTTCAAACACCTTTGTGCTTTCTTCCATGCTGTCCTTCTTGCTGGAGTTTTCTTCCAACAGCCACAAAACCTGATTAATTGTCTTCAACAAATCCCACCTTATGTCTTCTTCACCACGAAGTACACACAGCAACAAGAGTTCGGCTGATGGTGTGTTGCAAACTGTGCCTTCCCGCTGATCAATACAGTCTCATTGTTTCCCTCATCAGTCTGTAGCCATCTGCTGTCTTTTGTCTTATACTTTTGAGCTCTTCAGGGCAGGAATTATGGTTTTGCCCTACATTTCTATACAATATAACATTATAATCACAGTCCAGGATTAAGGCTGCTAGATAACCTGATAATACAAACAAATTATAACAATGGCAAAATTTGCTCTAAGTTCTTTGCAGATTGTTTTTTTTTAATCTAAGACCTAGAAATGAGAGTTGGTTCAGGAAAAACATCACCAATTCCACTGTTTTTTCAGTGCCTCTGAAAAGGGTTTAGAAAAGCAGTAGATGGGAATATGAATTCAAGTCTTTTAATACAGGGCTGGATCAGGCTCGGCAGGTCTGACAGCCTGTCTCCGTTGTAACTCCTCCTAAAGGCAGGAAAAGGATTCTCATGGGGAATGAATCAGGCCCTACGGAGCCCATGAGGCAGCGTGCAAGAGGAGCTGTGCTATTGCCTGGCGAGATTGGTGGCTTAGAGAGAGGACCACATAGTGACATTTTAATCATAATCCCTAGTATAAATATGCTGTATTTTCCTGTTTATTTTCATTCTAAGGTGGATGTTCACAAAAGTTAAAGGGCTGCAACACTAAACAGGGTCATAATAACAGAAAATCCAAGATTATTGCCACAAAGATCGTGATTCGGGCAGACTGCTGTGAACAACAAATGCAAAATTATAAATATTGCAAAACGTGTATTTACGTGCAGGAGGCCTAAATCTCAGTTACCGCTGAGAATCCTCATTCCAGGGTCCTCTCTGTGCCTACACGCTCACTTACGAGACTGTGATGTGTTAGGGGGATTATTTTATCTTGCACTGAACAGCGAAGGTGTTCGAATTCGCCCGTCTTTTCCGAGCCCAGCTACAGCAGGGACTACCTGACTCAGCTCACAAACTAGAGCCACAGCATCAAATTTCCCAACCCACTTAATTTGAAAGCCTGCCAAGATAGGTGAAAGACCTTATAAATATGTAAAGCAGGAAGTTCAAATTACACAGTGATGTAAATTCCCAGTGATTGATGCCCTTTTAAAAACAATAAAAATCCTCGAGAAAGTACAATGTTGGTAAATGTGCTTCCCTCCCGATGCTGTCTGGCGGTGCCGTGCGGAGTTTGGCTGATGTATTGTACTTTTCGTGCGGATTTTATTTTGGATTTCTACCACTTCCTGGAGGCCAGGGGGAGGCACAGTGGGAGGAACCAAAAAACTCGGTGCCACAGCCATTTTGTTTGTGGGCAGCATGGTAGAATTCTGTCAGTCAGTATAAGGAGGGGTTTTTAAAACAGTATTTATGGAAAAACTATTCCTGCCGTAACGGATGTATCTGTTGAATTTAGTGTTAATTTAGTTCTTTCATAAGGTAGGTATTTATAATTGTAAGTAAACGGAGTATTTGTTGGGATTCAAGGCTCCCCACTTTCCAGGAATCATGGATTTTGTTTCAGGCATGACTGGCTCTTTCGGATGCTGCGAGGCTGCCGGAGCCCGGCGGGGCGGGGGTGCGGGGGGAGGCCGAGGGATGCGCCGGGCGGCACAAACTTGCTGCGGGCTTCGGAGTGGGGGCG
>VZRZ01001142.1:856771-870094 GCA_013398175.1 Climacteris rufus
TTTGGTTCTGGCTTTTTGTTGGGGCGGGGGGGAATTCTTTACCGAGTAATAAACGGATCCAGGACCAAATATGTGACGGTCTATATAAATATAATGCAGCTCTCGTGTATAAAGAAGCATATTATGTTACTGCTGTATGGTCTGGTGGTGGCTAAAAGAGTTTACAATGCCATTTGTGATGGCTCTTGATGGATTACTTTGGTCTAAAGTACGGGGGAAAACTGCCCTTGGTATGGTGAAGGTGGAAGGGTTTATATTAAGTTATGTCTCTTACTAAACAGTGACCTTTTTATTTACAAATTACAGCTCTTGTGGTAATTAGCTTAAAGCATTAGTTATATAAAGGTTCTTATTTCCCCACACTTCATTTAGATGTCTTGGTGTTGGGTTGTTTGTTCCTTTTTTTTGGGGAGGCGGGGGGCGGGGGTAAGAGGGTTGAGTGGTTTGTTTGATCTTTTTCTTCCAAGAAGGTACATTTGGGAGACATTTTGTAATTTTTGGCATTTTTCNCCGGTGGGAGATCTTTTTTGTTTTGCATTGCTCTGTGCTGGTGGCGCTGTGGGGCTCCGAAACAATTCGTGTCCCTGGCTCTAAAGGGGGAGGGGGCCGGGGGGAGAAAGGTGGGGCAGGGGTTGATCTATTGTATCTTTTCCTTTTTTCTGTATCAAAAGTAACCGTAAATTAGTTAGAATGACGACGAAATTGTATCTCTGGAAAATTGTAGTGTCGCATGAACTATGGCCCGGCAGAGGCATGACCTCACCCTTTCGCTGGTTTGTGTAATGAAGCAGATCCTTAATTTTTTTTTCCAGTCCTGTACCTAGAGTCCAGTTTTCCTCAGTGATGAGATTTTCGGTCCCACCCCCAAAATGATTTTACAGTGGCTGCAGATGAAAGGTTTTTAAGTGATTTTTTGCAGCCAATATGGAAGGCTTTGGCACACACTTATTGTGCAACTAGTCCATTGTTTGCTTGTTGTGAAGTTAAAGGTTCCATCCCCGGCTGCTTCTCAAGCCCCAAGGTCCCCCTTGCTCGTGTGCTTGCATATGCAAATCTGCTGTTGAGGTCTAGAGGAGTTTGGGTTGTGTATGAAGGTGGGGTTATAAAGAAGGGAAAACCTAATATAGTCCTTCGGATTGTAAGAGGATTCACCTGAGGTGGGTGGGTTTTTCTTCCCTGTTGCGAAGTGGAGCATGCGTTTTACATGTATTTATAAATAGATATATGTTAATGTGTGTTGTTTTCTTTTGTTACAACCTACAGATCACCTCGGTTCTAAGTGCACAAGGATTAGAAGGCTTTCTGCTAACATCCATATTAGGTGTAAGGAAACAGAAGTGATTAATGTTCTAAGATGGGTGGGAAGACATAGTCAAGCCTATGATCAGAGCATATATTGGAAACTCAACAGGTTCAGGAACAAATTTGACATTAAATTTAACACATTTTTAAAGAATCAATGGGCCTGTTATTTTGGAGGGATAAAAGCTGATAATTTTAGTGGCCTTTGCATCTATTTTACATTTCAATGTCTTCGTTATTTTCAAAGAATAAATTTGACAAATACTAGGCAGTTTGAAACAGTCTCCAAACTTCTCATTAATGCTTAAATCTTCAAAAATGCACTTACATTTTGTTTTAAAAGAAAGTTTGCTCATTAAGTTAATTTGTTTTTTGGAAACTGATACACAACTGAAGTAGACCTCTGTAATGGTCTCTTATTTTTTACCTTTTTTTTAAAGGAAGGTAAATTTTGCTTCTGTCTGATGTAAAATACATCTTGCAACCTTCTTCCAGTAACAAACATATATCCAAGAGAGCAGGCAGCTTTTATCATCTCTGCTCTGTCAGACAAGATCTGCTTTTATGGAGTCTTGGCTGGAACAGAGACCTGGTGGCCTATGACAGTGCAATATGACCATTACATCTTCAGTGTCCTGGTACGACTCTTAGTTCTTGAGGACAAATATCAAGATATGAACCCTGTTAGAAAGTGTGATTTTTGGCCATCTTCCATTTCTGTTTCTGAGACCTGATCACTAGGACATAAAGTTGGCATTTTGGGCATGGTTTAGGCCAATGGAAGTAGTGCCAGTTGTTGTTGAATCTATTACAACACTGGGTTATTTAATTCTAATACAACTTTTCTTTTTTGACATAATTTAGACCAATGTTCAGTTTGCTCATCCATGGAGAACAGTACTAAGCAAATGATAAACTGAGGTACTTAATGAAGGTATGTTCATGCTTCTCTTGTCATCCTGGGCCATGAAAGTGATGAATTCTTGTGGCTGCAGATTGTGCATGTAGGCCATGAACAAACTGGTTGTTGGTGATCTTGCTGCTCAGTTTTAGTCCAGTAAAGCCAGCAAGAACATGAAATCTGAGTAGAAACTGGCTTCACATTGCTCTTCTCTCTCCCATTCAGCTGGGGCTACTCTTTAACTTTGGTTGTGGTTTTGCAACTCTGAAGGTGCATCTGATGAAAGTGTCTGGTCTTACTCCTATCATAAGGTGAGAAGAGTGAAGGGCCAATCTTCTGCAATTCAACAGTTTCCTCGGTTCTCCTCCTTTCTTTTTGAGCCATTGTGTTGCCAATAAGGAGTAAGAAGTGTTTAAGATTTTGCATCCTCTCAAACCTATATAGGAACTAATTGACCTCCTGCATCTTCTGCAGAAATGCCTGGAAGAGTCATTACTGTGGGGTGGCTTAATCTTTATTGTGTTTTCCCCACCTGCTCCTTCTGAAATACCTGTGTGTGAAATGCCAGGACCTAAAGCACAAGAACGTTTCTTTTCTTAATTTTCTCCCTTATAATACATCCCTCCATTTCTAAGATGGCAAAACTAATGTATTTTTCTCCTAATACAGTTTCCCTTTTACCTAGAAACTCTATATAGACTCCAGACATCTTTCAAAGATGTTTAGGTTTCTTGGCTTAAAACTATTGGAAGTATGGCATCCTATTATAAACCAGTCTTTTTCCAAGAGCTTAACTCAGCTTGACTGACCAAAATGTTCTTTGTGCCTTTGTGACATTCCTCTTACCAATATTGCTAGTGGTAAATACTCAAGCAAGAGTCATGGTAAAAATGGCTGTCTAAAACTGTCCTAGTAGGGCCAGATGTGTAGATCCCAGGCAGATATAATCTGTTGCCAAAGTTAATTGATAATACTGTGACAAAGTTCCCCAGAAGAGGGCTGGTGGTGTAGAAAAACATTCTTTGGGACTCAATTCAAACAAAACCCATACCTGCTGCTTCATTCACTCATACACTGTGCTCTCCAGTTTCCTATGCTGATAACATACCTTGGGGTCTGGGACTCCTGTCTTTTATCTTTTGAGGGTTCTAAAGAATTCATTGTGTCCTTGATTCAACAAGGTTTCAAGGGTGGGGGGATTACCTTTACATTTTATGCCTTGTGACAATCCTGTTTCCCACCTTTCTTATTTCATGTCTTTGCTAGCTGTAGTTCTCTACATCACACTTGTCAGCATCAACTTGTAGCAGTGAGTAATTATTTTAAAACTCACTTCAAGGATCACCTGTTTTCCATTTGTGAACAGAGATCAATACATTACATGCCTGCTCAGACTCTCATCCTCTAGAAAGTTAGGACTCTCCACACCTCTTCCAGAATGATATTTGCTTGACTTTTCAGTGTTATGAATTAATCTGCTCTACCTCCTGTATGCCAGAGGAGCTGCTCTAACTAGCACATCCTTCCATTTTTAGTATTCTTCATATTTTTCCTCTCTTATCAAATAGCACAAGAAGTTAATTCATGTTGCAGTGAAGTGACAATCCTAGATTTTAAATTCTTCAGTAAATATACAGGGTGGGGGAATGTCAGTGCTTTGAAATTGAATTTCTGTCTTGCTGTAGTGAACAACAAAATATGCCTTGGACAAATGTGACCACATAGCAGTGGCTTCAGATCCCATGGACTTCTTTAGACTTCTTGTTAAGTCACATTTCCAGTATATTGTTTTACCGCTGGACTGCCCAGGAGCAATTACAATACTACAAAATTCCTTAATAGGAAGGTTTGTTCATCAATTGTCTTCTGATAATAACTAGAGCCTGAAATTGGTGGTCAGAAGGTATCACAGTTCTTAAAAACTTTGCTACAAATTATTCTTTCTGCTTATCTTGCAGTATAAACAGCAGAGAGATGGGAACTGCCAAGTAACATGTGAGTTCTAGTCTTCAGTACTTGTGCAGGGAGTTGGGATGTTGTTATGGAGCTCCTGCATGGCAAATGGAAAGTTGCTCAGAGCCATGCAACACCATACAACAGAGCACAATAGTTACAGATGCAATGTCTATTGCTTTGAGCACCAGTAAAAACAGCAAGAGCCCTAAACATCATCCATGGGAATTCCAGCTTGGAGCAAATGACTGAAAAAGGTGGGATGCTGACTCATCATCTTCTGTTGATGAAGAGAAGCTGGATCACTTTGGCTAGGGAATGGGAAAAGGACAAGTTAGATTTTACAATGCATTGAACACTGGGATTTCCAGAGAAAGAGGGAAAAGGTGGGGTTGGATCTCATCCCTGGACTGCCTCATGGATTTTACTCAATAATGTTTAAATGTAAAAGGTAGGAATTCCAAGGAATGGTGAGCAGACTTGTTCCTCCCAGAGCAGTCTTCTTTTTGTCAGGTTCCATTTTGGTTTTTCCTGGTGACCTGTGCTCACAAGTGCATGGTTAGAGATCTTACAGACATGGGTCTGTAAGGTGGTGTTAACTCGTGCTACCCTGGATTTACAGTAGGTTGTGCTGATGAGTGAATTGGAATGCCTGTATTGTGTACATTTCATGTAGAATTTTTTACCTGTCTCTAGATGTGTAATGTTAAATCTATAATCCTCAGTGAAAAGAAACAGACCAAGTAAACCACAGCTTTAAAAAACAACAAAAAGACCCCAACAACAACAAAAACAGCAAACAAACAAAACCAAATTTTGGATTTCTGCTGTGATATGAACTATATTTTAAACTTCATTGAGTATCCTGATCAGTTCTCCATCTGAAACCTATGAGCAGTTCAGATGTGAGTGTCTTCACTTAATCAGAGCTATCCCATGCCCCTGAGTTTGCTAATACTGACCTGTGCATGATTTGGGTAATGAAACGTTAGCTCTTAATTCTCACTTCCCTTCAGAGCCTTGAGAAAATTGTTAAATGGAAGCAAGACCTCTCTGGCCTCACAGAGGCATCTTGAATACTCATTAGCACAAATAAGAGTGAGCTTTCCATGTTTGTTCAAACAGGCTAAAAATCAGGTGACTCAGATCTGGGGATTTCATTGTTATGGGCATCCCTTAGGTACAGTATCTATATACTAAAGAATTATGGTGCTGCCATAACCTGACAACCAAAAGGATAATTTCTGCAAAGAGTCCTTTTACCTGACAGATTTTCATCTGTAATGCCAGGGGTAGACAGGATCTGCTACCCAGATTGATTTATTCAGAGCTTTTTTCTCAAGAAAATTTAAAATTTAATTTAAAATGTTATCATGCAGAGCAGTTATGTTATTTCTGATGGTCTTAAAAGTATCCACACAAGACAGAGTATCTTGATGTCTTTAGGCAAGGTGATTGTGTATTCACAATTCAAGAAAAGTGCCACAATTGCATCTTTTAAGGAGAAGACATGCTGGACAACAGAGGGGGGAAAAACATACATCAGATGACTGCATAGACACTTTCTGTTTAGCCCATATTCATCTAAAAGCACACAATGAATGAAGACTCCATAAGAAAGTATTCTGATTTCTTTTGTCATCTCTGAATCAATTTTCAAGTTAAAAACTGAGTGTTGTGGGAGTCTGTGGAACTTGGAAGCTCTAGTCAAACAGACTTCCAGATGAGGTATTTTAATGTGGGAAACTGTTTTCCTTCCCATGTTTCATATTCTCCCTTGATATATACATTTTTTTTTTAATTAGGCTGTGTCCCTTTACGCTAACAGCCTTCTTGAATTGCTTATAAATCAGAAGTTCAGCAGTCTTGGCACTTGTGACCAGGACCAGGCTGGTGCACATTAACCCCAGTGTTAATGACAGGGCTCTGTCGTGTTCTCTTGGTCAGAGGAGCAGAATGTCAGAACAGCTGTAAAACTGACACTTTGCCCAGTGAGGGAATGAGAATGGAGTGTCTTTATTGGAGATGGACAAGGGAGTTCAAGTCTTACCTGCTTGTAATCTAAATGAATTGAGATACACAGCCCAATGGAAAGTGGGTATCTCAGGTTGCCCTGAGAGCAGATTTGGGGATTTCACTGGGGAGGGTGAGAAGAAAATGCCAATATCACAGCACCTTGGGTTTCCAGAGCCCACCTACATAAGTGACAGAAAAAATAATCTAATGTGATTTCTCTATTTTTCTTCTCACAGCAACTTCATGTTTGCATCTAAACCAAACACTTCCCTCTCAACATCTGCCCATCTCCCACAAGTTTTTTGCATTCTCTAAATGTTGAAAAACCTCAGAAAATTTCTTTTCTTCAGGTTAACCCTATCAGGATTTTACATTTTTATGCCTCTGCTATCATTTAAAGATATATAGATACCAAAACAGTCTTATCTGATCAGTTTTATATTCAGAACTAGCCTCCTCTGCTGGATATTTACAGTCAAACTTAGTTCATAAGGCTTTTTTTTTTCCACTAATGCAGCATTATTAATTTATGCTTTCTGAAGTGTATATGTAAACATTTGGGTATGAATATGATCATGATTGTATCCCAGAAGACAAGCAATATTTTCATAACATTCACTCATGCTTAATTTAGTATAAATCGAACTACAGTGCATAAAAAATCCACTTCTAAAATTGAAAGAATTAGTTCTTGCAAACTAATAACAATAGGCTTTTGAAATCCAAAAGCTGAATTGTGGGTTTTTTTCATTTCTTTGGAGAAATGTATTTATCTGAAGTAGAGATGGTATAGTCTGTATTAAGTACTTAATAACACACTCATATTAATTTGATCTGGAATTTAGAGTTCACTCACACTGTACATAGGCAGATCCCACTAACATTTAAAAAAAAATCTAAACATATGTGTTAGGAAATGCCTCTTCATTCCAAGATGCAAATATACTTTCCTGCACCAAAAGATTTCTGAAGCCAAGCTAATTCCTATCTAGGTACAAGTCAGTGTTTTCCTCAATTGCCTGAGGGAAGCAGATACCCTACTTTCATTCTGAGTCAGGAACTGCAATTTAAAGCATTTGGCTTTATATAGTAACTCTACATTAATTTAACTCCACATTATTTAACATCAGCAACATAATTCTGAACTTCTGAAAATACTTGATCATACTAACCAGAAGCCCTGAAGCACTTGAAGCAATTTTTCTTAGACTGACTTGCAAGACAGGATTTCTATCCTGGGACTGTAAGGTAAAACATTAAACAGTTAGAGCATATAAGAGTAAGACATTCAGGTCTTTACCTGAATTGAATTTGCTATTATATTTGCATTTACCCAGAGCCAAGCAACTACCAGGGTAGAAGTTTTTAGAGTCAGGGAAAGGCACAGAGCCTGTGCCCAGTGTACCCCTTGCCCCGGGCTGGGGTGTGAGCACTGTGGCAGCCCGAGCTCTCTGTAGTGGTGGGAGGTGTGTGTTTCTGGGGGTGGGGGGTTGTTGTTTGTTTTTAACTTAATGGTCAATTGAAGGATTTGGGACAGTGTGCAGACTCATGTACAGCCATAATTTCTCTACTTCTGTTTTCCCTTTTTTTAGCCTTTCACCTTATACTATGCAGAATATCAAAGTTAGATATCCTTAGCTCTTTGATTGATGAGTTAGCAATTGTGTTTGAAAGAGAACTTGGGGGGATTATATTTGGTTGGTGTTTTTTTTTTTTTTAATTTGCTTGTGGTTTTGCTTGCTTTTTTTTTGTTTTGTTTGTTTGCATTTTTTATTTGCAAGAAAAGCATAAAGTTTTTGCCCTTCTGCTGGTTCTTCTACTGGAAATAATACAGAATCATGTGATTAAATTTACTTGACTCAGAAATTATTCATGTGTTATAATCTGATGTTTGCAGAAGTCCATGCCTAAGTGAGAGGTGGCTAGCCAGTCTGCCCAGCTCAGATTGTGTTTGCCTAATAAATTGAGATTTTAATATTATTATTGTTTTGTATGTCAGAACACAAAATGTTTTGGATAAAGGTTTAAAAAAACTCCAGAGCATGAAGTTGGACATTTTTGAGTTTTTGTTTTGTCCCCCTTTATCTTACTACTTAATCCTAAAACATTATTTTGTGAAATGAGTTGCTGGCAAAGATGTTTAAATCAAGAATTCAAGATGTGCCTTACATAGTATTTTAGAGAGAATAGATATTATAGAATGAAAGTGTAAAGGAGAAACCCATAAATCACTTTTAACCCTTACAGTTCTTAGGATCACTGTTCTGAATCTATTAAAAGAAACAGGGAAAGATGTATTTCAAGACAGAAGAGTCCCAGCATAGTTTATGTCTTCTTACTACTGCTATAGCTAAAAGAATAACTGCTTTCACTATCGTGTGTTGTCCCATGACACATAAAAACTTGAGTCCCCAAAACAAGCCATATAAAGGAAGCTGATTCCTTTCTGACAGTATTAAAAAACTCCATCAAATCCTTCATGCTTTCAGATAGAGCCCATTTTAGCATTTTCTTGCCCATCTGTCCAGGTGATGTTGGGACAAACGTTGAGTCTGTAAAATAACAATCCTAAATCATTAATTCCTCTTGAAGTCTTTCTGGCCCTCCTATGGATACAACTTGTCTCCACCTCCTCTAAGAGTGGAGCTATCATTGGAAAAGTAGAAATCTGGCAATAGTTTTTGCTGCTCCTCTCTTAGCTTTGTCTCCCCTCAAGAAGAGAATTGCTGGCTAATGGCTTTCCCTTCTCTTTTGGATATGGCTCCATGGCATAACCATTTGAGGGTCAGCTTAGTTTCCCTGAAGATGCTGGGCTTGACTTTTGAGTATGCATGACTGACAATACATCCCCAAAGAAGATTACACCATCATATTGGCATCCAGCTCCTTTCACTCACAGAAAAACGTTGCCTGATGTATCTCCAAATTTAAAATTTTTGGGGCAGTTTTGGAATATAAAGGATTATGCTTACTTAGGTTCTGTCAAATAGTAACAGAAATAGGATATTAAATGCAGTATTGTCCCTTCTCATCCCTGTTTGGTATTTTGCAGTGTAAACACGAAATGGTCACAAAAAATAAAAGGTGACTGAAAGATTTGGCCATGCAGTACATGCTCCTACGTGCTCACTACAGAAACAAAAATTTATATATATGCATAAGACCAATTAATTTCCCCTCACTGAGTCAAGAATTGAGGAAGAGATTTACTTGGTCACCTCTTCAAATTATGATTCAGAGAACTTCAAATAAGCCTTCTACCTATTGCATCTCAACCATGAACACCTAAAATAACTCAGTGAATATATCATACCATTCTTTGAGACACCAAAGTTATGAAACGCTGAATTATCTTTCAAAAAAAGTGGCAGAAGTGATCACACGGGCGTTCTATACCAGTTTTGTAGTATGGTGTCTGAACTGTTTAAATGTGTGTGACAGTTCCATTGTCTGTTTTAAAACAGATAGTTGACACAAGTAAATAAGGTGAAATTCACTAAGAAGTGAATTTATGGTTGAAATCTTCATGCTATTAAAGATAATTCCTGTATGCATCTACTTACTATTGTAATGTGACATTTTTATAAAATAATGAAGAACCTCTAATGTCATATTTGCCTACATTTATCTCATTTTAATTCAAATTCCAGGTAGCTCTCTGAGATGATTTAAAAATATATATATATTTGTAATGTTATAAAACACATACAGGAAAGGTAGCTGAGAAGCAAATTTGAACTGTAGCACCATCAGCAAATGTAGAACAGGAATACACATACAAAATCCATAAAAGCTTACTACAGACCAAAAGAGCCACCTATATCTTTCCAAATACCCCTAAGAGTAAGTCGTTCTGGAAAGAACCCCAGGTATGGTAACTTCAGAACGTGCCATTTCTTAATACTTGAGTATTGAAAATGTGTGTGGCAGGAGTGACACTTCTTATCTGTTCAGAATAGTCAGCGTTTATGGTGATAAAAAACCCCAGGTCAACAAAATTTCTGTATAAATAAATGATGAGTTAGTAGAAGCAGGATGTAAAGCAGTCACAGGGTGAGAAAAATTTAAAATTGCAACTATTTATGGATATGAAAGCCAGCATATAGTTTAGGGTAATACAACATACAAATAAATGCTAATACCAAAAAAAACCAAAAAAAAACCAAAAAAAAACCCAAAAAAACCCCAAGAAACCGAAAATGTTTAAGAAAGCTGCTTTTTTTTTTTTTTTTAAGAAGTTGAACACCTGTCTCCTAGAATTTTGTATCCTTAAAATACAAAATGCTTGATTCCAAAAGGCAGCAAAAATGACACATGGTTTAATCTACATGCACTTCATGTGTAGCTGTTTTGTGATGATGATTGCTGCTAGAATGGGAGACAACATTAAACCCACGTGCAAAAGGCTACAATTCATGCTTAAATAAAGGAGTGGAAGTCTTTCTTGAATTTGGGGAGGTTTTAAGCCACAAAACTAAATAATAGTTTTTTTAAAAACCTGTCAAATAGTACAAAGAACTTGCAAACCAAAACAGCAAGTTCAATTTTTGGGCTTCACAAACCCGAGTTGGATGAGAGCACAAGAGACCCCTGTCTGTGGCCGCACAGATCAAGTTGTATCTTTGCCCTTAATCCTCAGTCTGAATTTGGTACTTTTCAATATACATCAAATGGTTTTATTTACATAGCTGATACACAAAATGCTTTCATTTTAGTAAAGCTTGTTTTTTAAATAGTTTTGAGATCATAAAAAATCAAGCCTTAAGGAAATTCCCCAAATGTTAAAAATCTGATTTCAGAAGTTTGAAAAAAAAAATATATCAGCAGTTCAAAATGTCATATTCATTATATTTCAGTTGCTTTACCTTACAGTTGAACTTCTAAAACAGACACATAGCACCTTGGTTCAACAAATTAGCTTACATTTACTGATCTTCTCCTGAGAGCTTGCAAAGAGTGTTTTGATCACTATACAAAACATACCAATTCTACATTAGCTACTGTCATAGTGCAGCACTGGTGTCTATAGATGTAATGTGAGCATTTTGGTAAAAGCTACAAAATAGGAAAAAACTGAAATATACCTGCATAAGTATGTTTATATACCTGAAAGGAAGATAAAATTGAAACATCAGTCTAGTTATGTTCTCTATCTTTTTCTGTCACCACCTTTTACAGAACAGACATTATTAGGGCTGATGTTGCATTGTTTTTAATTATCACACTTTTCATCTTACTAGCAAATTAATTTTGAGGGCTAATAATCTTCTGCTACAAAATGTTTAAACACAATCTATTTTGTTGGCAAAACATTAAGAGCTGATGAGTCCAAGAGTTTCAGGCCAAAACATTTTCTTAATGCACTGTCCTTTGTATCAGAACGTTAGTGTCCGTTCTGCTTGCTCTGCACTTTTCTCAACCCTGTGGCAGGGTTAGAAATGCAAAGGTCAATTAAGGATAAGTTTGAACTTGATTATTCTTTCTTTATAGTTCAGGATACTTTCAATACTTTGCTTTGCATGATGTTCATTATGTATTGTTTTCCTTTCATCAGTGTAAGTGGAGAGTTGTATTTAATGGCCTTATTTTTTGCTTAGCTGCCAGGTGTTTCATTTTCATTTAATGTTTTAAATTAAGGCTAATCTATGATGGCATATTGATTTGGGGTTTTTTTTATCACCTCATCTGTCTGCTGATTGGATAAACGAAATCATTCACTATTTGTGGAAAACTGTAGCTGTTTTATGGGCAATTTATTTTAGGATTATATTTCTAGCTCGTGTGCTTTAAGCTTTAAAATTAGAGTAAAAAGCAATATGCATGTTTAAACATTTGGTTCTGATGTAACTACCGAAACACGAATGATAGACCTTAGTTCATGCCACTCTCCTTAAAAAAAAACAAACAAACAAGCCTCTGTAAAATGAAAAGGTCTCTTTTTCCCCAGCAGCTGTCTTCCTCTGCATTACCCATTTAGAGCACAGGTAGAATTTATCGTCCCAGAGAGGTTATGAAGCCAAATGACTTGCAGTTTAAGCAGTTCGGGAAACCTGTAGGGAAGACAGACATGCAAATAGTTGGCTTGAAACTGCTGTTAACAACTGCAGCTAGAAATATTTCATCTGGTGTCTAGTAGTGGCTTAAGGTTGAGGATGGTTGATATTATTATTGTCAAAGAGGTGATGCGATTTAAAAAATGGCTGTTGTTTCTATTGTAGAGATAATTTCTAAAATTGCTAAGCAAACTAAGGTTTTTTCTAATGTTTTTGTTATATCTATGCCGTATTTCTGTTCTGTTTCCCAAGAGTAGTATGTGAACAAGTTCCGTCTACCGATTCTCGTGTGACAGTAAAAGCTACAGTATTTTGCATTAAAAGTGGGGGGACACAAATTCAGACAAAACACAACTCTCTCGCATTTTGAAATGAAAACAAGCATCACTTGAACGAGATGCATTTCGCTATAGAAGCTGAATTACGTTCTGACCTAAGGCAGGAACACAGAGCAGCACGGGGAGCGCTCGGCGGCCGGGCGGCTCCGGCCCGGGCCCGGCGGGGAGGAGTTTGACGTTGCCGTGACCGCGCCGGGATGCCCTGGGGCGGGTGTGCAGAGAGCTCCGAGCCCGGGGACGCCCGGCATTGCCGACCCCTGCTTAGAGACCAACAGTGCATCAAGTTAATCGACTCATTGAGATGTAAACGAGCTTCCCTAATCACATACGCTCAAGTGAGTTCTACCCTTTGCCTGGGGTGAGCTCGCTTGAGCGGGTCACTGATAATAACTTCAGTGCACGCAAGGGTTAAACCAGTTCACGTGTCTGCACTTCGCTGCCGGACCAAGTTTCTGAAAACCTCAGAGAAACGGGTTGGAAATGCCTTTGTGGAGGTGGCCGGTTCTTACGGTTCCTCACCGTTTTCGGGCAGGTGCCCGTGTTTCCCCTTCATTTAGCATGGACGCGAACTCGGTTGGGCGATGCGCGGAGGGGACGGCGCCGGCGGGCGGGAGCGGCTGAGGGGCCGCGGCCTGGCCCTGAGGCAAGGGGCGCTCCCCGGCTGATCCCCCCGGTCCGACACCCCCTCACCCGCGGGGCGCCGCTCCGGTGCACCGCTGCCCGCCCGGGTCCGGGTGGATTCAGTGCCCGGCACGGCTGT